>KK113532.1:132518-143106 GCA_000611955.2 Stegodyphus mimosarum
TGCTGAATGTAACAAAGCAACAGCTGAATGTAACAAATTCAAAATTTTCTTCCTCTCAAATTTCAGACGACTGCTTTTAAAGCGCAAAAGGTTCTCGCTTCGTTGCTTCTCAATCCTTTGTTTCCGGCAACGGTTTGGTAGCCAAGTTTGAACACATTCACCAAACCGTTCAGCTAACGTCACGAAGACGTCTCGTTCTCAGAGATTTAAATACCGGTTGACCTTCCAACCATTCATGCTTTTGAAGATCAACGGAATTTAGGTTTTAAATCTGAGATGAATGGAGATCAGTCATCGATATTAATGTCATCATAGTTCTATCAAATCAATGTCAGCTTCATCGATATAGCCCAGTGTCGCATCGAAAACCACATAATAAAGAGAAGACTTAAAAAAAAGGTCATTGTGCGATTAATATCAAGTTAAATTTTTTTTAAATGTCCAGATCTTCAACGGATTTTCGAGACTACTGACGACAGAGATTTCTGAAATTTTAACAGTTTTGTGAAGATCGAGTCATGGGTAATCTAAGTGAAGAAATTGAGAAAATATTTTGGGGATTCCTCTTTTGCTGTTTTCGGCATGAAAAAAAAATTCAACTGCTCAATTTAATGCCTTTATAGGTAGCTTTAATTTATAAAATAAGTGCTCATTTTTGAAAAACGAAGTCGCTCAAACCCTTCGGAAACACTCATACGCCAAAAGTGTTTTTGTCCATTTTTGCCTTTAAAATTGCCATTTTTCAGATTCTTTAGAATTAGAAATATTTATGATCAGAATTTTTTATTTTGGAAGCTATAAAATTCAGATTTAATTAAGCAGAGAAAATTTAAAGAAATTTGCGGTTTTAATTCCCGTTTAACATTGATAACAAAAATACCTACTTCAATTTTTGAAAATATTTCTTTGGCTCGGAAGTATTTATTGCTCAGAGTGTGCTGTTGTTGTTGCTGTTTATGCGCACTTGTCTGACGTAATCAGCCTAAGCCCACGAAATAACTCGTGGCGAGGAGCGCTAGATTATGCCTGTCGTTGGCAACAACCGTGAGTACCTAACAGGTGACAGTACGATCTGACTCAGTTCTGCCCCCAATTTTGATGGAAAGCACCCGGCGGCGGGTTCAAGGATGTCCCACCCCTCTCTCCTTCCACCAAACTACACGATTGGACTTTCGGTTCGCCGCATATTTGGAGTGCCGCCATGCCTCACCGACACTACACCTTTACAAACAACCATATCTTCTCCGGGATTCGAACCCGAGCCCTTCGGCACTGCAGTGAGCGATGCTAACCACTATACCGGTTGAGTAGCGCTCAGAATTTAAATTACTGTGGGCAACAAAACTAAACAAATGAAGCAAACAATGGTCAATTTAAATTTTGGATTAACTGCAAGACTATGAAGATTTCATAAACAACTTTCTTTCAAAAATACGTCTGAAACCTTTTTAAGGCATAACTTTTATCCAGACCTTGTGGATTGGTTAAACCGCAACTAGCGCTGTTATTCTACCTTAATTAGTGGCAATATCTTAATTAAATTACTCCTTCATTAGATTTGGAATTCTGTAAGCTAACTTCCATGTTTTTTTCCATAAAGTGAGATTTTGCATTGAAAGCGGCAGCTTTGAAAGCATTTCAAATATATAACGAAGATGAAACAAGTAAATGAAAGTGCATTCTAGTAACTAGGTTATACAAAAATACTCAAACCCAGAAGTTCTGTCAACATATCAGAATTATGCAACGATGAAAGGAATGTCTGCAGAAGACTAAACAGTGATTTTTTTTCCAGTGGCAGATTATGAACAGTTACAGCTTGTAGCAGTTCCATTAATCTATACTAAGGCCAGATGTGGTGGTCTCTTTATTATGGAGACACCTAATAGATGGGCCACCGTTGCCTCCTGTGAAGAGACGGACAATTACAACCATGCCTTCTTCGGGATTCGAACTCAGGTATCGCAGTCAGGCCTTCCTAACAACTATACCGTCTGGACGGCTTAAACAGTGATATTGTTTTCTTCAAATACGGAATCTTTATGAATTCAGAATTAATGATTTGTAGCTGTATTGCACATATTACCTGTAAAGTTAAAAAAAAAGGGAAAGATATTCAACAGAAGGAAAAACGTAAATTATTGCTATATGTACCATAAGCTCTATATATTTGATTCAAATTATCCAGAATAGTTTCGATGAGAAATCAAATGCAGAAGGTATTCTCAATTATTTGTTTTTTAACCCAAAGGGGCAATTTGCACAGAAGGGCTATTAATTTCGTTTTGGCATTTTGCGTTGATTCACTATAAATGACGAACCACTTTTTAAATTGTTTCTACCAAATATTAGAGCCCTGTATTGCATGCAAAGAAATTAAATAATGAAGATTCTGTATTAATGTATTTATGTTTCTCGCACTGTGATAAAACAACGGTACCTAGAACCATCAAATTTTGAATAACGTACGTCTCCACCCGAATATGGGCATCTGGAATTTGTTTTATTATCTATTTCATATTATGTAAAGCATTTATGAGTTTTTGACTGAGAAACTCAACGATTTAAAAGCGAGAAATGGCAAGCTGTACGGAAAAACATTTTATCTCAAGCGCGCGAGACTGTGTATCGGAAATTCTAAAGATATGCTCTTTTAAATATTTTGGGATACTGCTGTTGAATTTTATGGTTTAAGTGAGAAGAACATGATATTTAATAAGTAAAGGGAAAAGCGCCCCGTTGGGCGTAATATAAAACATAAGAGCTTTCAGTTCTTTTTTTTTTTTAATTTTTAAGACATTAATAACAATTCCATCCGATATATGCCGTCCAACCGGGATAGTGGTTAGCGATGTTGAATGCCGTAGCGAGGGGCCAGGGAGTGAATGCTGGCAAAGGCAAGGATGTCCGTAAATGTATAGTGTCTGTGAGGCATAGGGGCACTCAAAATATTCGTCGAGCCGAAAGTCCTGTCGAGAGGTTAGTGATAGGTGAAGAGGGAGGGGAGACATTCAGACCCGTCTTCCTGGCATACTGTCCTTCAAAACTGAAGCTCAACTGAGCAAAATCGCACTATGACCTGTATGGTACTCGAGGTTTTTGCCAACAGTTCAAAGCTTGCAGTCCTTGCCACGATGAATTTCGTGGGCTTGTTGTGATGTTAATGTCAGACAAGTGAGATAAGTCAGAACACAACAAGTTCCGATATATGCGACTTAATGTTAAGACCTGAGTAGGATATTCGTTAGCAGTAGTACCACCCACATGAAACATGCATAATTCATGAAAAAGAATTTGATCTTTCCTGTGAGCGACGTTTCTGCTCGAACAGCTTCACAATACGCAACGCAGCAAGCGAATGCTTCAGCAGTTTTCTAAATTGTCAACAGCCCAGTATCCTCAGACACATAAAAAAAATCACAGAACCTTTTTTTGCCTATTGATCAGCGTTTTTAGTATTTATACCAATTCAGGGGCTGCTATATGATTCTCAAATATCCGGTATACAATTCATGAGACTTAAAAAATAATGCTTTTGACCATTTATCGAAGAAAAGCATTTCTTCAATACACTGAAAACCTGACAATGATGCAAGAAATGAGATCCCTTATATTTCTTGACGGATTACGGCTCATCTTAAATGCTTAGATTCGGTATGTATCATGTTAGGGCAGAAAAGGAATATTTAAAATCATGTGAAAAAAATTAATAATGGTTGAAAAATGTCTATATATTTAGGATATAAAACAAACTACAACTCCAAAGGTGAATGTTCTAAAATGCTTCTTTTGGTTAATTAACAATAGAAATCCTTTTTCCTCGTTTTGCTGTTTCGGACAGTGGTAGATGTATCACTACTTTAAAGTAAGCTATTCAAAGATGAATATGCAAGTTAAAGGTTTTGAGAACAACTAAAAGATTAATAGCACTCTGGAGCACTTTTAATCCCATCTTTGGCTGTGATTGACTATGACTGTTGAATACTAAACGTCTGAGAGGGTTCAAATCCCCGTGAGAATGCTGACTGAGTATTTTTGGTAGTTCCTCTACGAGTGTAATACACTCACGTTTGTGAAAATTGCAACACCATGAAGGACTTACGCGAGTGAGCTGAAATTTTCAGGAAATGCAAAGTAGCGCATGATATGCAAATGATTAGAATTGCAAATCCGTAGCGCATGCGTATGCTGAGCAGCGCCCTCTGAACGGCTGATGGATCCGAATAAATAGACGACTGTAGCGAGGCGTGTATGGTTATCGGTGGTTATCTGCTAGTGGTAAACGTTAACTCAATCTGTACTTATGCCTCGTCGACGAAAGAGAGCGAGATTTGAACAACTTACAGAGTTTGAACGAGGGAGAATCATCGGCCTTCGTGAAGCTGGATTGTCGTATCGTGCAGTAGCCTCTCGTGTGCAGCGTAACAGCAGCACAGTGATGCGCGTTTGGAAGCAGTGGACGGACGAGTGTCGGACAACTCGGAAATCCGGGAGTGGACCCCGAAATGTGACGTCAGCTCGCGATGATAGACACCTGGTCCGCATGGCGCGGACGGACCGTACAGCTTCCTCTAGACAATTGGCAGCACTGTGGTCAATAGCTACAGGTGTTTCATTGTGTGCTTCATCAATTCGTAGACGTCTGCTGCAGTGTGGACTGCGCGCACGGACTCCTTTATACAGGATCCCCCTAACGCACGACCATCGCCGCCTGCGGCTACAATGGGCCAATCAGCATAGAGACTGGCGTGCTGATTGGCAGCATGTCGTGTTTTCTGACGAATCCCGCTTTAATTTGTGGTACCATGATGGCCGCATTCGTGTCAGACGCTATGCCGGTGAACGCCACCTTCCGGAGTGCATTATCGAACGCCACAGTGGACGAACACCCGGAGTTATGGTCTGGGGCGCCATAGCATATCATAGACGATCTCAATTGCTACGAATTGTGGGCAATCTGAACAGCAACCGGTATATCCGTGAAGTTCTACAGCCCGAAGCTGTTCCCTTCCTTCAAAGCTTGCCAGGCGCTGTATTTCAACAGGACAATGCCCGCCCTCATACTGCTCGGATTGTTAAATCCTTCTTTGCAGCGCAGCAGGTACAGCTTCTTCCTTGGCCTGCGTGTTCCCCGGATATGTCGCCAATTGAACATGTGTGGGATGTCATTGGTCGGCGTCTTGCTCGTGATCCTCGTCCTGTTGCGTCTGCAGACGAACTTTGGGTACGCGTACAAACGATATGGAATGCTCTTCCTCAGTCAGACATTCAAACTTTGTTTGACTCCATGCCACGTCGTGTAGCAGCACTTATTGCGGCGCGTGGTGGCCACACAAAATACTGATTCTGATCTCTTGTTCTTGTTTGTTTGCTTTGAACATTTAATCATTTATTTGTACCACTACCACTCAACTGTGTATTAAATTGCATTCAATTATGACGATTCCTTCTTGGTGTTGCAATTTTCACAAACGTGAGTGTATAAATAAGAGCCAATTTCCTTCGAAAAGTCCTCACCGATAACATCTCTCCCTTTAAGAGGGCAGCCTTTGTATACTCAGACGTGTAGAGTAAAATGCACGAATAAATCGTATATCAGTTTTTAATGGATAACCCGATGATAACAAGCTGTTCTCATATCCTTCTATTCCTTTTATGTTCTATTCATTTGCGAAAAATTAGTTAGAATCACTGAATACTGGAGGGTACGTCAGAAAATTATAACCTGTCCCTTTTTCTTCGTCTATTGGTAAATACCGTGCAAATGTTTTTTTCTTAGAAATGTTAGAAGTCACATTAAGATTATTTGCATGTGCTTTGAGGTAACTAAGTATAAAATATTTTCGAATTAGACAGATTGCTGCCATCCTTTTAGAGAAGGATAATGCTCAATTTCGTATGCAGAAAATGTTCTTCCTTGCCTTTCTGGTGCAACTGAAAGCAAGACCAGCTAGCAATCCGAAGGTCGTGAGTTCGAATCTCGGTGAAAGCTTCGTTGTTTTTTCGTGCTTCCTGTTCCGTAAATATTAATTGCCTTCTAATATACAGAGTGACCCAAAAGTCCGTTAACATTTGAAAAGTCAATAATTCACTGAATACTGTAGGTATAAGGGTAAAAACTGACACACACGCTTGAAATGTCATGGGATTTTATTGAAATAAAAAAATGCTTAAATTGGCCAACAGATGACGCTTCATATGATAACAAAAGCAATTATTAGCATAACAATTGATTTTTAGCAAAGACTATGTTCTTTATAACAAATGTTCAACATACCGGCCATCATTCATCAACAATACCTGCAGTCGAGAGACAATGTTATGAACAGCACTGTGCAGCATATCTGTAGGTATGGTGAGAAACTGCGGTCGGTTGTTGTTTTTTAGCATCTCTAATGAAGTCGGATGGTCGTGGTAGACTTGCAATTTCAGGTACCCACACAACCAATAATCACACGGATTGAGTGTGGGGACCTGAGAGACCAAGCATTGACGAAAGTGATGGCTCAGCACGCGATCTTCACCAAACGATGTGTGCGAAAGATCTTTCACAAGTGTAGCAATATGGGGTGGAGCGCCATCCTGCATAAAAGTCATACCTTAGAACAGGTGTTTATCAGCCAAACTAGAGATGATACTATTCTGTAACCTATCAGCGCACCCGTCACAATGACAATTTGAACAGCAGAACCACGCATTTCCTCAAAGAAAAAGGATCCGATCACGACTTAGGTGATAAATCCACATCACGCCGTGACCAATACCCGGATGCCAGGATAGAAAATTGAAAAGTCATGAAAGAACTGATTCTCTTCCACGATAGCTCATTTCATACACGATTCTCAAGAGGCAATACATTACGTTATTGGAAATCCCAAATATAGAATTAAAAAGGGATGCTTTTGAAGAATGCCTTGAACTGATTCACCCTGCAGATAAATTTGGACTAAATTACGAGTATGATCGATTATTATGTACCGTAAATGAATATGATATTTATACTGATGGTTCCAGCCTGGGAAGAAACGTTGCTTGTGTATTTGTAGTGTATTATTACGAAATTGAGATTGGCCACAGAAACTTCCTACTGAATTTCATGAATACAGTGTACCAGGCTGAATTATATGCAATACTAGAGGCTTTATCCTGGATCGAAAATAAATTATCTGGTGGGAAATGTGTCCATATATTTTCTGATGCACTATCGGCCTTACAATCACTTTCTGGACTTGGGTTTCATAATAAACTTATTGTGAATATTAAAATGAAATATAGAAATCTACGTACAAAATACAATATTAAGATACATTGGATTAAGGCACATGTAGGTTTCCATGGTAATGAGAGGGCTGACGCATCACATCTCATTCATTTTATAACTCAGAATGCACAAAAATTATATCATCTGAAGAATTATCTAATAGTTGCTACATGTTCTATTCAAATACTGTAACAAATCTAAAATGATGTATAAAAGAAATTAAATAAACACAAAAAAAAGAAACAGATTTTTCACAGACGATTCAGTATTTCTCATTCAATGAATTCAGTTCTCACTTCGCGACAAAGCGAAAATACATAAAAACTCAAAATATCTCTATTAAAAATCACGAAGTAAATCTTAAACACTTATTTACTCGAATAAATTCTAGAATAGATTAAGCATGATTTAATTTACAGAGAAAGCGTCGTCTTTATTGTCGCAAAGCTTAGTTTCTCTAGATTAGCAACAAATCCACTATTCTTCTAAGTTTCAAATGTAAACAAATACCTATGGCAGCTATGGGCAAAATAATTAGGCTTAGTCTCACTTAAACAACTTTTGAATTGTTGACATTTCTGCAATTATTAAATGCAGGTTAACTTATAAGGTATTTCTCCAATCTTCTTCGAATGCCTTCGTATGTAGTGGTCAGCACGCTCGACGCGTGGTTCGATTCCCGGCAAAGGCTTTGCTCATTTTTCATCTTTCCCGCTTCGAAATAACCTAATGATTCTACAAGTGGGGCCCGAACTAAAAGGCGGTCGATGGTGATTCTCTACCACCAGGATTTGGCGATTGGGTCTCCTTAACCCCAGTCACCCTTTAGAAGGGGGAGTATATAAGGTATTTCTCCCACCTTCTTCGCATGCCTTCGGGGTGTAGTAGTCAGCAGGCTAGACGCTGACTACTACACCACGAAGGCATGCATGTAGACGCGTAACCGAGAGGTCGGTGGTTCGAATCCCGGCAAAGGCGGTGCTCGTTTTTCAATATTCCTGCTTCAAAAATAGCCTAATGACTACAAACTAAAGACATAAAACCTTAACCGGAAGATGAGAACAATGTAATTCCCTCATTTTTAACTTAAAAATGCAGAATTTACAAATATATAAGAATAAAGAGACTGAGCTCACTGAGCCGAGTAACAGAGTGGATATATATATATACATATATTTGTATAGTTTTGGTGCTGCCAATTGCAACCAAAATAGGAGGTGTACATCTACATGTTATACAAAATCTCAGCATTCTGAGGCTACTCGTTTTTCATATTAGCATACATGCGAGATAAATACATACCTACGTACGTACGCACAGACACCGCGAAAAAAATCTCTTCAGAATTCGTTTTAAAACAGTTGTATAGCTTTTTTTGCGGGAAAAGCGTCCTTTATCCCGCCACAGATGTCCCTGAAAAACATTGTTAAATTGCATTCGATAGCGGTCAAAATGTATATTTTCGTTGAAACGTGACACCCGAAATTTTTCGCGATTACAATACTTCCTTTTTATGTCGTGCAAGGAAGTCAAAAAGGTGCAGCTTTTTCATAAACTTTAGAAAGTTTCGAAATCGAGGTTTTAGCAAATATTTACGGTGAAGGCCCTTTTCCCTCTCTTCAGGTCTGAAAATTTCACTTGTGGAAAAAAATTAGAGCGATGCGAGTTTACTGAAGTGCAACAGTTTCAAGTTAGAAATTTCTGCTCAGTTACTCATTTGTGGCTTTCTTCACGCTCATGCTTTGTAAAGCAGCAGGATGCGCTGTTTATTTGTGCAGAAATTTGATTTCTTGAACCCGATTCGGTTGTCATTTTTTACTCTTTTTTTATTTCCCTTTTTTCCCATTACGAAAAACATACTTTCCATCGATTTCTTACCTTAGGATACATGAAATGATGACTTGTTTTTTACGTCATTTCGTGAAATTTTCAGCAATTATAAATATTCACTCTTGCTTCCTTTTAAAGACAATCTACTTATTCCTTTCTTTGAAAAAAAAATCTTATTTGAACAAACACCCTATGACTTTTTTATACGGCCTGTTAAATTCTACACATATTTTGCTGCACTTCATTTAAATTTAAGAGAGATATATTTCTCATTCAGTCAATTCAGTTCTCACGCCGTGGCAAAGAAAATACATAAAAACTGGAAACATCTTCGTTAAAATTTGTAAACCAAAAAAAAAAAAAATTAAAACACCAAATACAGTTAAAAAATTAATTTTTGCAATTAAAATTGAAGTTTCTAAGTAAAAAAACAAGTAATTATCCCAACGAGCAGAAAGACAAACCTTTGGGTACACAAACATTTAAAGTTAACTTTTAATCCCACTTCGGAGTGTGACACTGAAGCTGGTGCACCAATTGACTTAATTCACTATAGTACTAAGAAATTCAAATGTAAACAAATTAGCGCCATGTTAGGCTTAGCTGTACTTAAAGTTTTAAATTGTTGATAATTCTACAACTATTGCCAATAAGTTAACTAAATGCATAAAAATCTTAACCAGAACATAAGATGAACATATTTCAATCGCTTTTAAACTGAAAAGAAACAATCTTACCATCATGTGAGAATAAAAAAACAGAGCTCACTGAAGAGCTCACTAGGAATGCCTAATACATGCACTAAAGCTGCTAAGTAAGAAAATAAGAAGTTATTTATTAGAACAGTTTTGGGATTATCTCCTAGGGAAATAGAGGAAATTAGAAAATTAAGCGAACTTAAGTGCTAGTGTAATATATATATATATATACATAAACGTTTGGTGCGGCAGATTGCGGTAGAAAACGGAGGTGGACAACTGGATATTAGAGTAGTCTCATATTGAAAGTTCAACGTTCTACGACTAATTGTTCTTATGTTATACAAGATACATACAGATGTCAAAAAAAATTCCTTCTGAATCCATATTAAACCTAGTTTACAATCCATTTTGGAAAAAAAACTCCTTTGTTGGGTCCATACATACAGATGTCATGTAAAACATATCTTCCAAATAGATATTTTCGTTGAAATATGATAACCTAAATTTTTCGTGATTACAATACTTCCTTTACTTCGTACAATTAAGTAAAAATGCTGTATTTTCCTTACTTGCCTTAGTTCTTTTTAATTTAATGAGCTAAGTTCAATTACGCAGCTTCATGTTTCCTACTAAGTAGTAGAGTTCATAAAAATTGGCTACCCTTGGATCAGTTCGAAGGCCTTTGAATGTTAGCATAGATGTCACATAAACCTATGGGTCAAAACAGGCAAATGTGAAGAAGTTTCAAATGTAAACAAATATGGCTGCTATAATAAGAAAAATTAGACTTAACCGC
>KK113532.1:143161-249715 GCA_000611955.2 Stegodyphus mimosarum
AGCCGCTCTTCAACAACTTTTAAATTGTTAATATTTCTACAAATATTGCATGCAGATTACCTAAAGTCATAAAACATTGACAGCGAAATAAGAACAACATAATTCAATCATTTTTAAGGCAAAAAAATACGCAATTTACCAAAATATAGGTATAAAAAAGTAACTCTCTTACTCACTTAGCCGAGTAAGACAGTATGTATATATGCGTATATACAATCTTTTCCAAAAAACTCGAAGCACTAAGAAGGGCTTTTGAAAAATCGTGAGGAAATCTGATATGCAAAAACATCTTGATCGAACATGCAAATTATTAATGTTTCCAGGCAAATGAACAGGAATTGCGATCATAATGGGCATTTCTGGTGCGCAATTCGCAAAGTACAAAACCAGTAACAGCGGCGGAAAATTAATCTTTTTTTATTGCTGCCATTGTAATTCCTTAAAGATGCCATTACAACGATATCGAAGACCTTACAGACTTCGAACGTAATCGCAGTGTATGGTTGCCTGAAGCTGGGTGGTCATACCGAGCAATAGACCGCCACCTGCAGCGTGCAGACACTGCTGTGTGAAGATGTTGGCACTAATGGTTGCTACAAAGAAATTGCCGACGAAATGAAGGCTCTGGAAGGCCAAGGAGGACAAATGCGAGTCAAGATAGGATGATTGTTCGCCAGGCCCGAATCGCCCCAACGGTATTATTGTCGACTATTTAACACATTGCAGCCACGTTTGTACTTCAAATGGTACCGTCAACCATCTCACGGAGCTTGTCTGAAGCGGGGTAACGCTCACAGAGGCCTTTAAGACGTTTGTCTATGACCCCACAACATAGGCGGAGTCTTCTGGAGAGCGTCGCAGCCGATCATCA
Source organism: Stegodyphus mimosarum (assembly GCA_000611955.2). Lineage (NCBI taxonomy): Eukaryota > Metazoa > Arthropoda > Arachnida > Araneae > Eresidae > Stegodyphus > Stegodyphus mimosarum. The sequence goes on from KK113532.1 coordinate 144,033, forward strand.
TGGCTGCCATCAGTCTAGCATAGTATAGTGTTCAGCGATGAATCCCGTTTCACTCTTGAAGCAGATGACCACCATGTTCGTGTCTGGTAAGGACCGGACCAGCGGTCCCAATCAGCCTTTGTTTTGCAAAGGCATACAGCCATACCCCCTGTTGCGAGGGTGTGGGTTGCTATTTCTTATAACAGCAGGTCATCTTTAGTCCTCCTCCGTACATCTCTAACAGCTCAACGATATGTTGATACCATCCTGCTACCGGTTGCATTACCCTTCATAGCACATCATCCTGGGGCCCTTTTCCACAAAGATAATGCCACGCTACATACCGCTTCGCATATCTATGGACTGTCTCCGTGAGGTCGATACTCTTCCTTGGTCGCCAGACCTTTCACCAATCGAGCATGTCTGGGACATGATTCGGGCACCACAAAATATCGCACGCCAGATTCAGGCACCACAAAATATCGCAGATCTGAAGCGACAACTGATGGATGCCTGGCAGAATATGTCGCAGGATGACATTAAGAACCTCTACCACTCCTTGCCTTGACGAATTCAAGCATGCATTGCCGCCAGGGGTGGTTCCACCAATACTAATTTGAACACTGAATTGGGGATTGTGAGCAGTGAACAGGTACTATGATCTTGATTTTTTAATCATTTTATTATCTGTGTATGATCTATACACATATTCAATTTCATCAAAAACAACCACTTCCTTCATGGTACTTCGAGACCTGACGTAGACGACCCATCTCTAAAACCAGTTTTTCCCCATGGCGCAGCGAGTTGAAAAATCTGAACTGCAGGTATGACGGAGCTTGTCAACAAATGGAACCAACTCCGTTAGCTCAGATAAACCTTAGTGTGACTAGCTCTTTATGCCTTCCCAGCCACTAATTCAGTATGCACAATATACCATGATTAACAAAAGCTTTGCAAAATGACGAAATAAATTATTCAAAATGTCCACCAAAGGGGCAAATTTCATAATATAGTATGCAAATTAATTGTGACATAGCGATTTTTTTCACAAAATTTGAAGTTTGTTGCCAGCTGGGTCCTCGAAGCAATTTTATCTCCATTAATCTTCTTCTGGATGTCGGCTTTCGGCTACTTGGAACTGGTTTACACAGTAAATTAGGATTATTGTGCCATTATTAAAAATAGCCATTGTTAAAATAGAACATTTCTCGAATGTTCCGTAATGAAGCGGGATCATTTTCAGCAGAAAGGAAGGAAAATGCAGAAAGAAAAAGAAAACAACTGCAAAATCTGATCGATGATTACTCTAGAATAACAATATTAATCTAACAAAAATAGAAAAGACCTTAAAAAAGATCTGTTGTCTATTGGTATTGATATTCTTCCTGCAATTGAATGATTAGACCTGTCACAAGGCGAAAAAGCCAATTAAAAGGAAATTTTTCACATGTCAAATAAATCAAAATGGATTATTTTAGCCCCCAAAAAAAGAATCTTGAACCGTAAACTACCGGGAAAATATCATTTTCAGCGATGAGCTCATTTATTTGTTCATGATTGCATATCTAACCTTGTTAAACGAAGCAAGTGTGAATCCATAGAACATCAACATATCCAACAAACCTTAAAATACTTCAAAAATAAATACAGTGTGTGCGTTTTTTTTTCACTAATGGTGGCACTGGAAGTGTAGTCCTACTGACTTAATGATGAATTTATCGAAGTATATAGAAATTTTAAAATGTAGCATTATACCAGTCCTTAAACGTTCACGAGTGACGTTCCAACATGACTTGGCTGCATGACACAGTTAGAAACCTGTTAGAAGGTTCATGCTGGAAAATAAAAACATTGTGCTAGATTTGCGAGGAAATTCACCAGACTTAAACCCAAAGTGATCGAAAACTTGTGGCGCATTCTCAAAAAACATCTTAGCAAAATGGATAATATGACAAAAGAGCGCATGATTACTCTGCTAGAAAGGTTTCGTTCCATGATAAAGAAGTAAAAAATATGTGTAGAGTCAATGCTTAAACGTCTAGACGTCATTTCTTCCCAAAAGAGGAAATATTTTCTGTTAATTTTATTATGGGACCTAATCTGGTGGATAATTATCCGGAAAGTGAGAATATTAACCGAACCAGATCTGTATATCTCTATATAATACGTCTAGAACGATCTTGGAAAGACAACTATAACTCCCTTTCTCCTCTAAGAACCCTTCAGGATCTGAAACCAGATTAACTGTAGAAGCGAGTTCCACCGCAGGGTTTCCAATATGAAGTCATACTAGAGGACATTTTAAGGGGGCCATATTCATTAGTAGTCTCATTTTTTGTTCGATTTTCAATGTCTGTTTTAGATCTTATTGCGCCGATCAGTCTTACGCATGATCATACATATTTAGAATTTTATAAGGTATATATTTTTGTATTTTGTTAATATAGGCATATACCAGATTTTAACCTACCCGTTAGCTAAGGACATAGTTATCCAAATGGGAAACTTTCCTTAATTTTGAATATCAATCCAGAAAATAGGAGTTTAAATACCTTAAACTACTTCAAAATGAACAACATCTTTTCTCAGATAAAACACAAGGCCGATATTGCAGCACAGCAAGAGCTAATATAACGAATATCACAATTCCTTATATCCGCTTAGTGCACCTGAAGGCGATTTGGGAAAACCAGACGATATCCAGTCTGCTCAAGTGATGACGAATTACTCTCTACTATATATAGTTCGAGTGTCAGATATAATGAAAGAATAACTGGGGAGAGGGATATTTAGAAAGGTTCACCGTATTGTCATCATATTAAGTATTGTTGCGAAATGCTCAGCTGAGGTAACATAGCTTCTCCGCAAAGCGGGTTTAGGGTTGCCAGATTTGGCGCGAATATCCCATCTGACGACATATGGTGACAAAACAGACGATATGCCATAGACTGAGCGAGAACATTCTGGAACACATTCTTAGCGGTTTACCTCGGATTGCTCTAGAAGGTAGGTTAAAAGCTATATATACCCTGCCTATACGCAAAGAGGTGAGTATGTTGTGTTCAGTAGCAGTGTTTTGAGTTCAGAGATTATCTTGTGAGCGAACGAACCGTGTCGGGTGCTGAACTTTTGTGCTTTGCCGTGAATCTCTCTTCACCGTTGTAGCCTCAAGACTGTGTTGCTGATTGTTTCAGCGCGTTTATCGTAGTTCTTCGACGCCTGTAAGCGTGTCTTCGGGACTGTGTAATACTGGCGAAGAAATTGTGTTTGGATTATTCGTCAATTGTTACTGTTAATTACTTTCCTTGCCACTTTCTGGCAACCCTAAAACAGCTTTGCGGGAAGCTATCTTACCGCAGCTGGGCGTTTCGAAACAATATGATACAATAAAATAGACATAAAACACTTTTTTCTTAAAATTTATTCTTTTTTTGGTTAAACATACAAAGAGGCTGGAAAATCCATTCACCCTTTCCATTTTTTTAATAAAAAGTGCGATATATGAGCCTAATTTTCCATTTTATTGCATTTTTTATTCATTTCTGATTAACGTTTTAAAAAAATCCTAAAAGGTTTGATTGCTGAGACCCTTCGTCCTCCACTTAGAGGATCGCTAAAGGATGGACAAAAAGTGTTCATATTTCGAGTTGCAATTAAGTGACGAGAGCCACGAAGTCATAACAATGACTATGACTTTTGGTCGACATGTGGTTACAGTTTCAGTGTGAAGAATATAAAAAAATCGTCTATCCAATTACGACATCCGCTTTACGTATAGTTGCTCATGGCCCAGACGTACAAATCCAGTTCTAGCAGAAAATTTACCTGAAATAGACTATTCCGCAAATGATTCAAATGAAGATAACATCGAGAAGTGCCATCTTAGCGATAGCTAAGCACCAAAGCTTTTTCAAAATGATTTGGTTCAGGATATACATCTGACCAAAGAAAATTTAGAATTGCTTCCTTTGAGACTTAGAGAGCAGCTGGATGCAACTGCCACTTTAGCTTCCTAGTTCAGGTACAGAAAAAATTGTTTTCTTCCGTGTGGCTTCACAAAAAAGAAATCTTCATAATCATAGATCCCAATACGTCTTGATAAAAGAACTAAAAGGAGGTCAATGTTTCAACTCTCTCGCATCGAGAGAGGCCAAATCTGTTCCCTCAAATACCTGAAACGCACCTGTATAAGAATTTCTGTTGAAATGGATTGCCTTACCCTTGCCTAGTAGACTGTTACAACTTTAAAAGTAACCTACTCAAGTGAAGTTATTGCTTCTTTTTATTAGATCTTTCTGAGGTTTCACTCTCTGTACTGTCTGTCTACTCTGTCTACAAGAAGAACAGCCCCGCCACAGTGTCTGGAGTGTGATGGTAGCTATAGCAACAGGGCTAGTATATTTCAAATACGAGAAAACCAAGGGTTGCCAATTCATCTTTAAATGCGCCAAGATGGCAAACTGAAAAGTAAATCTTTAACAGAGCCCTATGAAAAATGGGTCAAGGCTCGTTTCTATGGAAAGAGACAGCTGCAGACTAACTGGCGAGAGCTTTTCTTGTGATAGACAGACTGTATGCAGTTTCCCTTAGGATAGATGGCAACTGTGAGCATAAATAGCTAAAGTTTAACGTTAAACCAAAGAGAGGGAAGGTGCATTAAAATAACAAAGCTACTTTAGAACTTCAAAAAAATAATTGAGAAGTCATTGAACAACTCGCGAAAGTGTTATGTATTACTTATTTCAGTTGTGATTTAAGTTGTTTAAAGGTAATGATTTAATTTATTTTGCTTCAGACTTAAAGTTTAATTTGTTTTAATTTTTGTAGTTGAACTTAAGTTTCTTTGGCTTGTTGAAAAGTAATTGTAGTCATTTAATTTGTTCTCTTGACAGTTTTGGTTAACGCTGATTTTAAGTTGCTTGTGTAATTAATTTTTCTTCTTTACTTTTGGTTGGTTAACTATTTAAATTCTGTTTAGTTAATTATTTTTTTTTACTTTGGTTGTTAATGTTAATCTCTTGATAAGTTGATCCTTAAGGTCAATCTTTTTAAAGTTTTGTTTACACAAGTTGGTGTTTAAAGTTTAATTTAAGTTTTTTTTTTAAGGTGCCCCCTTTTCTGCTAAATTTGGGATCCATATTTTCTGACTTTGGTGGTCGTTTTGGTGTTGTGGAGAATATATAAAAATTTTCATACTTGATTATTGTATTTTAACTGAAGTAATTTTTATTTCCTTACTATGGTGGTCGTGTTTGGTGTTGGAATAAACCCAAGAAAATTATCTATGAAATTATTATATTTTTATTTAAGTACTTATCAGTATTGAAGTTAATTTGTTGTAAAATCAATAATTAACACCTATCCTTTCAAAAGTATTCCGTTGCCCTTCCAAATAGATTTATTGACTTGTTTTCGATTTCTTCGCCCGCTAGACGATAGTCTGTGAAACATCTGTCAACGTGAGTAAAGTTGCACCCTGCGAGAGAGGCTAGATCCAACACTACTAACCCTGCCGCAAACTTGGGGGGGGACGGGGTGTTTTGCTTACTCGCAGGCTTTTCCTATGTTGGAGTGGGACCCTTCGTCGAGGCTAAAGGTGACTGACCTCGTGGTATCAGCGAGGTTCGCCAACTTCTGGAGCTCATTCCACCTTGGGCTGCACCGTCCTGCGTGTTCTTCCCCTGGGGTTGCCGGGCTGTTGGCGGTTTTCCTACCATCTACAATCGCCAATCGAGCGGTCTTGGCGTTTTGAGTAAAAAGGGTTGGGAGCTGGCGACGAGAGGACTGACGGAAGACTGACACGCAGCCATTTTTGTGGAAGGAAGGAGACGGAGCTGAAAGCGTCAGCATTATCAGAGAACCAAAGATGTCGGAAGAAATAGACGAGAGAAGGATACTATGGAGGGCGACGGAAATGTCCAAACTTATCCTTAACTAATCACTTCCTTTTTTTTCTCTCCTTATAGAAAGCAAGAAACCATATCTACAATGTATTCTCTATGTTAACTTCACTGTTTGGAACGTCAAATTGAAGTAGCTCTGTGACGTTGGCCGAAGTTGTTGTCGGATGTCTGTATCTACAATGTTAAATTCCCTGTTTGGATCGGTATGAGCTTCCTTTTTATATTTTCCACTCCACCGCCACCAATGTAAAATTCTGTATTAATTCAGTATTATCTTAATAAATTCCATATTTAATTTTAACTTTCTTGTAATGTTTTCACTTTAATTTAGAACACTGGACCTGTCTACATATTTCACAACGCAATAAATTTAATTATTCTGTTGGAGCTCTTGGTCACTATTTACGATTGATTTGAACACTAATTTTACAGTATATATTGTGTTTATCATGTTGTCACAAACTTTACACATTCATGTTATTGAGAATTGTTTATCCAAATATTGACTTATCATTTGGTATTGAACTTAAAACCTATACACAAACTCTTAAGAATTAAAAGCTCCAACAAGAAAATGGTGCCGTGACCTCGCGAATTTTGTTATATGCAATTTGTATTTTATTTTGTATTTGGTATGCACAAAAAAGGTGCCATGTATTCTAATTTATCATTTTTGGTCCAGTGTAAATTTTAAAATTGCTTTTGCTAAGAGTGGTGGCAGTGTTATTATTAATTACTGGTAATATTTTCTTTATGTTGATAATTGATATGAATAATATTTCATAGTATAATATTTTTATGAGTACTGTTAAAAGTGCTGTTAATTGTGTAATTAAGCTACACTATTTTGCTTATATATATTTTGCTGTACTGTTTACCAGTGTTACATTATTTACACAAATTTAGTAGTATTGTATTATATTATATAAAAAAAAAACTTAGTCTGTTCCATGACCTTAAAGGTTCACAACTTAAATTCACATTTCGAATGTTTTCCTGAAAATCTGGGTGCATTAACGAAAAAATGGGTCAGTGATTTCATCAAGACCCAAAGAAATGGACAGGAGCTATGAAGGGAAATATACTACTTCGATGATGGCTGACTATTGCTAGATGTTACACTGAGACGAACTCCATCAAGAACATAAAGAGAAGAAATTCGCCAAGCAGAGAATTAGCGGTCAACGAAAACTTCGACACAAGATATAAAATTGTGCATTTTACGTAGATTAACTTACTCTAAGATAAAAAAGAAGACCTTAACTTGACGGGAAAAAACACGAACGTCATTTTCTGATTCCGCGCTAAAAAAACATAGGAATCAATTAGCGAAAGTTAAAAAACAAGACACTATCTAATTTTGAAGGCTTGTATAATTCTTAAAAAGACAAATGCTTTAAAGATATTCTTAAAAGGAGAAATTTACGAAGAAAAGATTTAAAGTCATTAATATAAAATAATTAGTGTCGGCTTTAAACAGTTTACGTATTTGATTTTTTCTTTTAAATCGATATTCGTATTATTTTTGTAATCTAAAATAATACCAACAATTACATAACTTTAGATCCTACATGAACTCTTAAGAATTTTTGTAAAATTCTTTTGGTTAACATTTGATGCAACCTTATATATTAACGCTTATTTTAATAAATACACGTTTTCTAAAACTCTTTAGACTAATGTTACGTTCCACACAGTTTTCTCAATTGTGTAAAGTTATGTAATTCCCATATTTTTATTTGATATATTCCTATAATTTTATTTACTATCATAAATTACACTATCATAGATTTATGTGGTTAATTGAGCTGTTACTTTAAATACTAACTTCTTTTACATATAAATATTTTTACGAATTTTGTTCATACATAGATGATTTTAGTGCAATTGCATGTGAAATTTTTTTTCTGTGTAATGTAATGCGAAAAATCTAAAGAGAGAAGCTATGCCAGAAAAGTAAAAATACAGTGCAAGTCCATTTAACATGGGTATCTCGGTAATTTGGCAAGATATTGCCGAGCTGACAACGATTTTGACGATTTATTTTGTCGCCAATTGTGGCGAGAAATCTCGAAAAGGTGCCTAACTTGGTGACCATTTGGCAACATTTTGGTCTGGTCTGTGTATCATTGAAATAGGTATCGTAATTGAATAAATGTAATTGATCATATTGCTTTCCAGTAATTTCGAGAAGCAGAAAGTACTAGAAATTTCTTAGCGGCCGGTTGAAAATTGTATAAGGCTGGAGAGATCTAGGTGCTGTTTGTGCTATATCGTCGGTACAAAACTACAATGAGAGTCAATACTGATATTAAAATTGATAATGAACACTTCCAATGGTAAATTCATACTTGGGAGTCAAAATACCAAAAACTCACCTTCAAGGAACATATAAATGAAGTAACAAATTGTACAAATTGGCAATATACAGCTTAATTGAACACAAATCAAAATTAAGTATCTGGAGCAAAAGTACTCTGTACCTTACCCTAATTAGGCCATTATCCTCTATGCGGCCCCAGTTTGGACAACTGCGAACCAGATTGCAGGCAAAAAATTAATGTTTTAGAAATTCAGTCATCAACGAAGAACTTAAAGTTAATCTCATTCATAATCAAATTCTTAATTTGGTTCATAATTTCGTTGAAAATGCTAAGGATTCTCCATGTCCAGCTATAAAGGAATCAATTAATTATGTCCCTGCAGTTGAAAATACAGTTAAAAGACTGAGAACAATTCATCACGATCCGCGTTGGTTTGGTAAACTGTAAATATACGAGGCACGTCCAGAAAGTAAGTTCCGTTTCAATTTATCTCCGCTGCAGCTCTGCGATCGCAGTTCCGCACATGCGCAGTAGACGCTCTGTATCAAGGAGAAGAAACGCGCGCCATTTGGAGATCGCTGTCAGTCACGTACGCTTTGTTGTGCTTGTTTACAATGTCGGTGTTGATTGAAAATCCCGCCGCTTGTGAAATCAGATCTGTGATTCGTTTTCTGAATGCGAGGAAAGTGAAACCTAGTGAAATTTATCGGCAAATTTGCGATGTTTACGGACCAAAAGCGATGAGTGATTCAATGGTGAGAAGATGGGTCCGAAAGTTCAATGACGGACGTAGTGATGCGCACGATGAAGAACGAAGTGGGCGTCCATCTTTGGTTACAGAAGAACTGGTTCACGCGATTGATGACAAGATCCATGAAAACCGAAGGTTTACAATTAGTGCTCTCGCTATGGAATTTCCCCAAATTTCACGATCACTAATGCATGAAATTGTTACCGAAAAACTGAAATTTCGTAAACTTTGCTCACGTTGGGTACCAAAGATTCTTACTGAGCAACACAAAACAAAACGGATGGGTAGTGCACTTCAGTTTTTGACCCGTTATGCTGAAAGCGGTGAAGAATTTCTGACACAGATAGTCACAGGAGATGAAACTTGGGTTTCTTACGACACCCCTGAAAGTAAGCGGCAATCAATGGAATGGAGGCACACTTCATCCCCAGCAAAGGTTAAGCCGAAGCAAATCTTGACACCTCGAAAAATGATGTGCACAGTGTTCTGGGACTGGAAAGGCATCTTACTCATTAATTTCTTACCGCGTGGTCAAACAATCAGAGCAGATGCTTATTGCGAGACACTTCGGAAATTGCGCCGTGCAATTCAGAATAAGCGCCGAGGATTGCTGTCAAAAGGTGTTGTTTTTCTTCACGACAACGCACGACCACACACTGCAAATGTGACGAAAAACCTCCTACAGGGATTTGGCTGGGACGTGTTTGACCATCCTCCGTACAGCCCTGACCTCGCTCCTAGCGACTTTCATCTGTTCTTACATCTTAAGTCTTTCCTTGGCGGTCAACACTTTAACAATGACGACGAGCTGAAAGAAACTGTTTCCAACTGGTTGAAGACACAGGCGGCAAATTTCTATGAAGAAGGTATACAAAAACTTGTGCCACGCTATGACAAATGCCTGCAATATTTCGGCAGTTATGTGGAAAAGTAGTTTAAGAGTTGTTGAATTTTGTGCAATAAATAACTTTTCTGTAGCTGTACACAATTTACTTTTATTACCAAACGGAACTTACTTTCTGGACGTACATTGTATATCTACTTCTTTATTATATGCGGCTTAAGTGTCTGTTTGTCGCCGGTAGTTTATTGGTTGCTTGCGTAACTGTACTAGCCAATGGGCTGAAGTTGCCACAGCATTCAAACAGTAAAATAAATTTTATCACAATAGTTATCATTGTTTTAATTAAATTATCAGCGTGTTTCAATATTTTTAATTCATACAATTGTTGCTTATTATGCATTTAACTATATTTACATATTAATTACGTCGAAACTTGCAAACGTTGAGAAATTAAAGGAGACGAAACCAACTAACGAGTTGTGCGTAGTACATCTCATCAGGTAGGTTTAATCAAACTCCTATGGTAAATATCCTTTCGCGTAAAGAGTTTAAAATTTTGCCCGATTTTATTCCGACATTGTATTTTAAACTGAATTTTCAGCTGAACGCAAATTGAACGTGTCAGGGGAACGCGAACATTTGTTTGCATTAGCAATCATCTCTTTTTGAAATGCTTTACAACTGAACGCAGACTGAGCGTGTCAGGGACAAATGGCTCAATTTGCGTTTAGCCTTAAATTGTTTCAAAACCAGATGATTGCTAATGCAAATAAATGTTCACCTTGCCCCTGACACGCTCAATCTGCGTTCAGTTGTAAACCATTTCAAAAAGAGATGATTGCTGATGCAAACAAATATTCGTGTACAAGGTGAACATTTGTTTGCGTTGGCAATCATCTGTTTTACATAAAAACTACGTAACGTAATTTCTTTTAAGAATGCGTCCTAGAAAATATAGCACTGAAGAGGGGAGAAAAGGAGATAAAGCTGCACAAAAACGGCTTTGTGGACAAAAAGAAACCACTGAGCAGAGAAAGAAATGTACTGCCAGTGTTTTCCTTCATTGCACTCTACTTTAAGCAATTAAGCAAGTAGAAGGGGAAAACCCAGTGGGGCAGTAAGCAAAGGAGTGTCCTCGCCGCCTGCCCTGGGTAATTCAATTTGAATTAGCAGACACCTTTACCCAAATCACTTTAATTACAATTTATAATATCTAAAACAGCGGTCATTTCGTGTGACCGCCGGGTTTTCTAGTTATTAATATGTGTATTGTATTAATAGTTACCTGGAAAAGCAGATGATTGGACTTCTGCATCCGGCAAAGCGGGTACGGATTTTGCGTCTGTTATTTACTGGATATTCCATTTCCCTTTACTGATTACAATTTTTTTAAATGTGTTTTGTACTTTTACTGCCAACACTTATTACAAGAATTGCCGGACTGTAATTTATTACTCTTCAAGTCTGATCTCCCGCAACAGACTGCACAAGAAACTTAAATTAAAACTTCGGTGCCATGCTTATATTAAATCTTATATTAATATTAACTCTGTATTGTAATTGTATCTTCATCACTGTAAGTTCACCTTCATCGGTAATCACCTAATTGAATTCATACCTAAAATTGAAATGCAAAGTTACGGAATCTAGCTTGTTTTAGTACTATTAATAGCTCATTTTAGAAAATTGTCATCGTTTACCGACGTAAGGATTTATAATTGTATGTTCATTTCATCTCATGAATTTATCAGCCGAACTCTTCGCCTTCGGGGGATTGTGCAAGTGTATCTTACTTTACATTACCGTAATTGTGGCTCTAGGGAATAAACCAAAGGTATTAGTTAAAAAAGTGTGCAGTTGTATGCCAGCAGTAAAGAAACAATCCGTTATCCGTGAATTGCTCTCAGTTAGTTAGTTGTTGTCATTGTTGCGAGTTGTTAAATCAGAGTGGGATCCGATTAGCTTTCTCATTAGATGCGCTTTGCATTGCGTTGTGTTTAACGATCTTAGTAGTTTGAAGTGCGACTATTGTGTATTTACTGTACTGTGTGACACTGTGAACATTTTTACGAATATTTTTATGGAAAATTCCAAAACTCTGAAATACTTCATTTGACAAAAAATAGTTAATTAAGCAAATTTTATTAACCTATCATTGGACCTGTGAGCATTCAATCTATTACGAACCCGTACGCACTCAACAGTGTTTTTTTTTTTTTCATTTGAGGAAGTTCAAAATTTCTATCAAATTTTTTCGCCATCTACCATCTACAATTGTTCTCAAAGCACATGTTTCTGCTTGACATTTAGATATTTTTTTTACAATAACAATATTTAATTGATTGCATGACAAATGTTTTTAATTTTTAATATGTTAAATTTTATTAAAGACATCGAGAGTTTAGGGAACTTACTTATAGCTCAGATTTATATCGTATTCGAACTCCACAGTGAATTAACTATTCTCAAGTTACCTGCATTACTTATAAATTAGATTTTTGGGTAATGATATCTTATTAAGTACACAAAACAGTAAATGATCTTCTATTTTCTTTCTGTGTTCTTCTCATTTTGTCTTTATGTGTATGTGATTGTGTTCTAACGATGCTCTGAAAATTCACAAATGTCCAACAAAACCTGTTAAATTTTGCTAAAATGAACATAACAGGTTGTTATGAAAGTTCTATCAAAAAGAAAGGAAAAAAAACTGAAAGTTTTTTCAGATTTTTAAGTCGCTCAGAAGGTTTTATTAAGAATTTTTATGCTCTCGCTGAGCTGCAGTATACCAATCTGCTGGTATTAGTCCTACTACTGTCCTACTGCTGTTCTATTAACCCATTTTTTTCTGTCTTTTTAGCTTTATTTTTAAGCATCGTTTTCTTCTCACTTACTCACATATACAATTCAGCAGTAAAATTACTAAAACTAAAAGCACTACTAAAAGCAGATAAACAGTATGCGTTTAGAATTCTGATGCAACATTAAGTACTGACATACATTTTTTCCCTCAGTCTTTTGTCAGTTTATGATAGCAAATTTCAGTTTTCTTACTAAGATGGCTTTCAAAACTTTTTTTCGTCTTTCTATTTTTAAGGTTTTGTGTGATTAGTCTATTTATTAAATGTCACTGTCTTTTCACTTATGTCACATAATGTTAGATTCAAAGAAAAATCATAAAATATTTAAAAGCAGCATATCTTTAGAATTTCCGACAGGCAGTCTTGGCGCTGGAGATAAAAATCTTTGATTGTACAGTGTTCTCATTGCTCGCTTTGAAATCCTTGAGTTTGTTAATCAAAATTTCGTTTTAAAGCTTTATAAAATATGAAATAGATAATAAAACAAATTCGAAATTCATAATTCCGTCTTCCAAGTGTTCATGTTAGGGTGAAGTTATTCAAAACGTTATTCAAAATTAGATGGATCTAGGTACGATTGATTTTTAAATATAATACAGGGCGAAAATGTTTGGTGGCAACAATTTGAAACGTGATACCCCATTTGAAGTGTTTCAACGCAAAATGTCATTTCGAGGCCATTGTCCCATGCAGGATTAGCGTCCCTTTCTTAGGCTTAAAAAAGAAAAGAAACAAGGAAGCTTCAAAAGGAAGGGAAAAAATGCTAAACCTTGTCAAGAATTAATTACTCGGAAGGGTTTTCAATCACTAACCTAAAAGAATCATTATCAGAAAACTGGCACATCGGTATGTTTGTTGATGATATTCGCAGGTTAATGATTAAATCTTTATAGAAATAATGAATTCTTAAGTGTTCAATCGTTTTTCTTTTCTTTATTCTACTATCAACGCTCTATTTAACATCTTATTGAAAGAAATTGTTTCGGAAATCTAAAAGTATTTTTAATCATTTACAGAAACCGAACAATCAAATTCAACTGCGTAACAACAATTTAGCGTCTGGTTAAGGCAAAATGCTTTTGAATATTTTGCCTATCAAAGGTGATTATTGCTTTTAATTTAGCAATTGCTATTAAATTATTAATCAGGTGTGAACGTTTGCGACTGCTTTAAAGCCCTCATTGATATTTGTTAATTTTGGGAAAAAAGAATGTATTAATAAAATGACCGAAGAACTTCCTCAATAAAAAGATAAACTTTGAAATTGCTTCGCGGATTATAAATATTTTATTAAAAAAAAGGTTAAATATCTAAAAGCTTTCAGATTTTATATTACACCCAAAGAGGCTTTTTTTTAAACTTTTTGTGTGTTACCTTTACTTAATAAAAATCATTCTCTTCGCAATGAACCCACATAAAATTCAGTTCAGCAGCAATATCACAAAATATTTAAAACGTGCATAGCTTTAAACTTTTTGATATATAGTCTCGTGAGCTGGAGATAAAAATATATTTTTTTTCGTACAATTTTGCCATTGCTCGCTTTTAAATCGTTGAGTCTGTTAATAAAAAATTCGTTAAAGTCTTATAAAACATAAAATAGATAGTAAAACAAATTCCAGATTCCAAATTTGGGCTTCCAAAAGCCCTTATTCGGGTGGAAACGTACGTAATTCAAAATTGGATGCCTCTAGGTACTGCTGTTTTATCACAATGCGATATATATATATATATACACATTTATGCAGATTCTTCATTATTTAATTTCTTAAAACATAATATCTGGCGGCAACAATTTGAAAATTAAACCGACATTTATAGTTTTCAACTCAAAATGTTAAAATGAAATTAATAGCTGTTCTGGTCTAACGCCCTTTGGGCTAAAAGTCGGAAAGCTTTCAGATTTCATATTACCCCCAAAGGGGCATTTTTTTAACATTTTGTGTGTTACCTTTATTTATTAAACATCACGCTCTTCGCACACAAACCACATGAAATTTAATTCAATAGCAACAGCACCAAATACAGGGTGTTTATAACGTCTCTCTATATTTTTGAGAAATACATTCTAATTCCAATTTCTTTTGAGGCGATCTGAAAGAATGCTGCCAACAAAGGAAAGAATAGCCATTGTTTGTGCCCGTACACGCGGATTAACGTATCAACAGGTGCAGGAGAACTTCACCCGCAATTTCAGAAAATAAGCCCCTGCCAGAACAGCTATTAAAACCTTAGTAAAAAATTTGAGCGAGCTGGTACTGTTAAAGCTGTAAACCGTTCTGAGAGACCTCCGATAAGGCTGCAAGTTGAGCAAAACGTACAAGAAGCGACTACGCGTAGCTCCCCGGTATCTACACGAAGGGTTCATCCGGGAACTCAGCATTTCGCATACTACTGTTTGGAAAACTCTACACTACCACATTCCATAAGGATGCCTACCACATTCATGATGTGCATAAACTTGAAGCCAAGGGCTATGCAGCTCGGCAAGCCATGTGTTATGCTTTGTTGGAAGCTGTGGATAATGAGAACTTAATAGAGAATGTTCTCTTTAGCGATGAAGCCATATTCCATCTCATAGGCCATGTTAATAGGCATAATTTCCGAATGAGAGCTGATGAACAACCAAACGTGTTATAAGAATCTCGGGGAGACACATCTAAAGTTAGTGTAATGGATTTGAATAACTATGCTCTGTACACCTTTCATGTTTGCAGAAAGCACCAGCAAGGAGGAATTTATCTCGATATGTTGCAACAATATCTTGAGCCACAGCTAGTATAAGATGGCATTATTGACACTGTTGTCTACCAATAGGATGGGACCTATCCCCATTTTGTCATCATTGTGCATAATTATTTTAATAAAACGTTTCTTGATAGGTAGATTATTCGGGGATTTCAAATGCTTTGGGTTCCACGATCACCAGACTTAACTTCCCTAGACTTTTTCGTATGGGATTTTTGTCAAGTCCAAAATGTACCGAGTGAAGATTGGCAGCATTCAACAATTAAAACAGTGAATTATGTCTGCAGCAGCTGAAATGACACCAGTAACTTTACATAAGGCGTTCCGGAATGTACTGGAATGGTGGCCATTGAGCCTAGACACCCAGGGGAACCACATTGAATTGTACTAATTTACTGTTATATTATGTTGTGTTTTCATGTAAATAACTTAGATTTCAGAATAAAGCCTATTTAAGCAAAAATGTATAGAGATTTTATAAACACCCTGTATTTAGAAACTGCATATATTTAGAATTTCCGATACACAATCTCTCGGTTTCCGTGTTAGTTCCCATATTTCGATTCTACTACTGAAATTATGCGCAAATATTAAATTTTATAAAATTTCGTGCGAAATTTAGAGAGAAATTGAAAAATTTATCTTGGTGCATTTTGTTTCAGTTTGAGCAAAGAATAATTCACTTGGCGAACTTCTTAGTTTACAGCAACCCATTTTCGTTTTTCTTTTTACATTGTGTATGAGCGGAAAAAGATCACATCGTTCCGAATTTCAAATAATTTTAACAAAGTGCCTAAACCACATTTGATGTTTTATCGCTTTCAAAAAATGTGCCAAATTTCAGAACGCCCTAATATATAAACTCATTTATATCTTCATAAATTTTGAATATAAATCTCTAATGGTAAAAATTTTATAGATTATAATTCAAATTTTTTTCGAAAGTTTTTTTTAAATTATTTGAAAATAAATCATAAAAAATGGGCGAATTTTATTTGGAATGAACCTAAATTTTGAAATGTGAAAGGAAGAATCAAATAAGTTTAATAAAAAAAGATTAATAAATTTATACCAAATTCAGTTGGCATTGAGGAGCTGAAAATTTTGAGAGCTAATTTTTTAAAAAATACTCGTGCGATTTTTACAAAACGTGGTAGTTTAGCATAATTTGAGTCGTAGAATCCAAATATAGAAAACAATTGGCATGTCATTTCAGAAAAATTCGTTTTTGTATCAAAATACCTATGTTATAATGATGGTGTATATAAGTCTAATACATATCCTAAGTCGGGCTTTAGAAACATGTTAAAACGCAAGTTGAATTTCATCAATCGGCCTAGTAGAATTTGAGGTATAGAACTGTCCTTTTTCTTCCGCGCACTGTACATTTTTATTACTTAGCAGTGTATTTTGTGAATTTTCTGTATAAAAACAGAAATGCAAAATTCTTTTCATTTAAGGTTACTAGCAGGGGAGTGGGAATAATATTCTTCTTTTTATCGAAAAATAAACACATGGAAAACGATCTGCAATCTACTGAAAAATTTGACTTACATTTCTATTATTGGAACTGAAGAAATTTTACATACCAAATAAAGTTAACTTAAATACATGTCATAATGTCATGTCATGTCATAACAACTAAAGTTAACTTAAATACATGTCTTCAGGAAAAGGATAGGATACTCAGTTAAATTTACTGAAAATTTTGAGTTAACCACTTTCGAAAAGATGAAATTCTTTTGCATTTGCTGGAATTTTATGCGATTTATTGATTTCGATGATGTGAGAATTCAGTAGGTATGAGTAAAGTAAATTTTATAAAGCTGTTTTTTAATACGTTTGTGTATAGGAGTAGTTTCCCTTTGAAAGTTCTCCACGAAGGCATCCCTCTCCTTAGGCAGATAGCCCTCGAGTACTTTGCCGTAATAAAATAACCTAAACTTTCATTGTATCGCTGCCAGCTATAGGTATGAAGACTTTTAAATAAGCTCAGAAATAATACCTTTAAGAATGACAAGCAATCGGGCACTGAAAATCGAAACTTGCATATCAAATAATTTTTTCAGGATGAGCAGTAATATTTTTAAATTTCTTTTGTTCCGAAAAGTAATGTTTCGTATTAAGAATTACTCTTTTTGGAAGACAAATAACAGCAATTTGTTTGGTCACACTTCTAATCGTTGAAACACCTCAGTTTCGTTAAAGTAGGGCTTTTACATGCACTGTTTTTATTTACAATAAATAAGACTCTTGCACACGAGCATTTCACACGGGGCCATAAAATTTACGGGTGAATAATCCAGATTAGTTTATTAGACTTTTGGCTATATTTGAAATTTTTCGTTAGTCTTATCAAACGCTATTACTATTGGCTTCTAAAGCCCTAGTCTCTAAGCATTAAATATTTTTTTATAATTCCTTGTAATTCTGTCTTTACCTCACAAAAACAAGAAAGCGGGAAGGTAAAAGTATGCAAAACTTCAGACTTCTTTACTGACTTCAGACTTTTTTTACTTTCTTCTTCAGACTGAATCTTAAGTCTTGTTACGCCAGACTTATTTATTAATCAGTTGAATAGGCCTACCTGGGGCCGGATGGCAAAATCGCTAGACACTGGTATTTCTGACTTGTGGTCGATTCCAGGCGAACAGGCTAGCTGCATGTGCGTTTCCATGGTTTTGCCCATGTTTAACGTGTATACAAGCCAATTTCCATTAAAACGTCCGCGACGAAGGCATCCCTTCCCTTCGGGAAATAGCTATAGTGTGTTTCGCCATATTCAACTAAATCAAACCAAATCTAATCAGTTAAATGCTACAGTGGAAACGTTTTATTCTTTTTCAACTAAACAAAGTAAAAATTTTCATGTTTTCTTAATTTTAGGGAATGAAAATGCGTTAAATTTGCTACTTTGATCTGTTTTTCAGTTGCAATAAAATTTGTCTACTTTCATATCAAGAATCTGGAAAGACATATCAAGAATCTGGACATACTCTTTCATATCAAGAATCTGGACATTTCAAACCCTGAGTATGTTAGTGAATAATATACTAAATTTGTATTAAATAATTTTATTTGTATGTTGCATAATAAACTTTGGAAAAGAGTTGTTTGGAGCACATGGAAAGAATTTACGCTAAGTAGAACAGAATGCTTCGATTGATTGAGGTTATATATTCGATATTTTAAGGATTGTGTCAACGTGGATATCCTGGAAAAATTACACTCACATATTGCTATGTCAAAAACAATTTAGTGGCACTCCAATTTCGACAGAAACTGTGCCAAAAACAAGTTACTGCAGTTGAAACATCGTGATCGAAATTAAGGTTATTTTGTTCTCCTGATCGCGATTACATTGCTTTAGATGGTAATTGGCTTTTTGTTTCCACCGCTCTCGAAGAAGACAGCGTAAACAGTAATAGAATTCGCTGTTTGGCAGAGTTGAGGTCACGCTTCGCTGCTGTAGTAAGTAGACTAAAACGTGTCCCAAGACATCTTTACTGTAGAAAAGAAGACTAGATTTAATGTTAACCGTCTTTTAATCCTCAAAACGGATATGAGGTTTTTCAAAGAATTTGTAGTTCGCAGGATAATTAATTCAGAGGTAATTTTCTTCAAATAATGGAATACTTTATTCAATTTTTATCTAGGATTGAAATCAAAATTTGTATTTTTATCTAGGAAGTTATTATAGATTTATATCTCTTTTGGATTTCTCTTTAAGCCTAACTATATCAACTTATTTATGTTTCTAAAATTTCATATTATAGAAACATCATTAAGCTGAGAAACGTAATTATTTTGCTGCAATTAAAGCCTTTTTTTCTTGATGATTGTTTGATTTTTATACGGTTGAAGTGTTAACCGTATTCTTGAGATTTCTTTTCCGATTCTTCTTTAAATTGCAATAAATAATCCTTCTGAGTATGAAAAATACAAAATGAAATATTTAAAATAAATTAATGCTATGTTCGTTTTTAATTTCGTCTGCCTCAAAAATCGGCAGGTTTTTCTATTTTAATCTTATCTTTTCTTCATTTCTTTTAGTGACGATTAAATGTGTTAAAATAGTTTTTAGACCACCGACATGGTTATCTAATTTTTAAAAAACATTATCAAGGCCGTGGAATTCAAAAAAGGTTTGCAGTAAATTTTACTTTTTTCTAACCTTTCATCAAATCAAAAACTTTTGATGTGGACGCCACATAACTTCCTTGTATAGCCTATTAAATTATATATGCTTCTTGCTGCACATCATTTAAACTTGTTTCCTCTAATTATTCTAACTTAGTTTGCTGAGACGTTAGGTTATTTCGAAACAGGAGGAGTGAAAAATGAGCAATGCCTTCGCCAGGACACGAACCAAAGCCGAGCGTGCTGACCACTGCACCACGAAGGCATGCTAAGAACGCGGGGGAAATACCTTATATACTCCCCCTTTTAAAGGGCGACTGGGGATTAGGGGACCCAATCGCCAAATCCTGGTGGCGGAGAATCATCATGCATTGCCGTTTTTTGTTCGGGCGCCACTGTAGAGATATTAGATTATTTCGAAGCAGGAGAAGTGGAAAATGAGCAATGCCTTCGCGGAAGGAGGAGAGTTACGAGAGTGCTCAATCATGTTATGTCTTATATAGTTAATTACATTATTCAGTGCCTATGTTGAATTGTCAAGAGTAATGTTCAAGAGTTGAATGCGATGATCAATTTCGGAATGTAGCTCTAGATACTTGTGGGATCCGGACGATACCCGATTAATCTGTGCAAGCCGCCCGGGTTTCCGGACCTTCTATCATGTGTCACCTGTGGTGGTGTTTAGTAAAAGTTAAATCGGCAATCCATTACTATTGGCCATTGCTGGTAAAGCAATTTTCCATTCTGATTTAACTTTTACTATTTAATACTTGCAAAAATTTTCTTCAATATTTTTTAAATTAAACATTTTTTTTAATATTACTTAAAACTTACGAACTTGTAAACTTGAATTTTTTTAGACTTCAAACTGTAATTCTTTTACTTTATTAGCTTCCTTAATTTAATTTGAAATATAAGAATTTTAATAGGAGTATTCTCTTTTACTTATATATATAGACCACCAACAGTATCAATAGATAAAATTTCAAAAGGTTCACTAACAGATGGTAAAGCTTCTATAAGACCAAATTTCTTTTGTTTACCTTTTTTGTTAAACTTATATACTTCACAATGCTTGCAATAATTTCTAACATCTTGAACAATTCCTGGCTAATAATACTGAGAAGATAATAAATTTAGCATTGAGGACACACCAATATGCTCAAATTTTAGATGAGCGTTTTCAAGTAATTTAGTAGTAAGAGATATGGGTATTACAATTTTATACAGTCCCTGTTATGTGTGTGTGTGTGTGTGTGTGTGTGTGTGTATGTATACATATATATATATACATGGCATATATGTGATGTACCAAATGTAGTCGTAGCTCAAAGCTCAAAGTATCAGACGATAAGTTTAAAGAAAAAACAGGATCCACTTATTAATTTCCATGAAAACAGCAGTTACAAAAATCAGATCCCCGGAGTAAATAAAAAAGAACAACTAATAACGTTTTCGTATTGAAGTTTACTCCATCGTTACATTAATGAAAAGACCCCCCGATATTCCTTTGCGAGTCTTTTTATAATCTCTGGAAAGGCGGAGCATCCAAGAAATGACGTCAGCCTCGTCAGCCAATCCAGTTCGCTTTAAATATTTCCAGAACATTCAATAATTGTACGTGTAGAAAAGGCGGGAAAATCAACTTGACTACGGGGCTGTGGATTTAATTCCACGTACTTTCAAATAAGAGATCGTCGCCATTAAAATGAAAAGAACATGCATTTAGAATTGTAACTGGGGAAAAAACAAAAAGAAAAGACGAAATTTAAGTTAGGGTTTTAAGTGTATTTTTGACTATGGAATTTTATTATTATATATATATATATATATACACGTTTGGTACTGCCAGTCGCAATAAAAAAGATGTGTGTAACTAAATGGTATTGCAGTTCCATGCGCAAAATTTCAACATTCTGCAGTTGATCGTTTTTCAGTTATGCGAAATAAGTACATATATAGGTACGTACAGGTGGCATGAAAAAAAAATTTCTTTTGAATCGATTTTACATTCCGTTTTGAGAAAAAAAGAGACTTTATTCTGTCCGTACGTATATCATTTGAACTAATTCAGGAATGGTCAAAATGGACATTTCCTTTGAAATATGATACTCGAAATTTTTTGCGATTACTATACTTTGTTTATTTCGTACAAGGAAGTAAAAAGAATTATATAAATACGCAGTTGAACAGCACAGTATTTGGAAGAAAATGGGTTAACTCTTATACCTCAAATGTCAAAAGAAGATGTTAATTTAAAAGAAGATTTAATTTTATCCGATGATGTAATTTTTAGATCATTTAATTAAAACTGTAGGAAGTGAATCCATACATGCGAAGCCGTCTTATATTCGAGCTTATGTGACATTCATTTATCAGCAGTTTATAACTAAAGCAAATGATTTAGAAGATAAGAAGATGGAAGTAGTTTCTTTACTAATGACTTTGGAGGTTTTTAACAATGAGGGTCTTGAGAAATACATTGAATTGAAAGTAACATACATTGAAGTTGAATTATTATTGAACGTATTTTTGAAAGAATTGATTTATTTGGGATAAATTACATGATTTCCAGGTAAACTTTTTTTCTCAGAAATAATGTTATTTTGTATAAATACTTTAGAAACAAAAAATTATTTCCACAGAAATCTCTTTTCTTCTATATAAATTATTTATATTATAGAATTTCATTTTAGTTCTAAGATTTAGAGCGAAATTACTGCTACAGAAATTCCAGCAATCTATCTTTTAGAATTGCTATAGAAATTTCTGTCTTTTAAACTTAGTCTAGCATTTTATAAACCATTCATTAAAAATTTCATTTTGCATGATATTTCCCCATTTAAATTGTTATTATTTAAAATATAGTTGAAATCTTCCATAAGATCAAACTTGTAAGAATATTTGGATTTATATATTCTCGAAAATTTTCACTCTTTTAGAAAAAAACAAATCATTTAAAATATTATAATATTTTTATTGATTTTAAAATCCGTTCTCACAGTTTTTAAAAATATCAAGAAAACATTCATGGAAACATATGTACAAAACAGCTTTTTGACGTCTAGCGTCAATAGGTGATAACAACACACCTTTTTCACCTGTGTTCAATACGCCCAGCTAAGAGCATTATTATGCTTATCGCTTTACTATGTTTAAGACAATGAATCTTTTTAAAAACATGACGGCCACATCATTTAGTCGTTTTCTAAAGTTTGTGCGTATTTTTCGTACGACGTTATCACATGGGATGTGTAATTAGAGTTTCAAATTTCTACTTATCTGATGAAGTAACAGGAACATGTAATATATTGAGCTCGGACTTCATTGCACAGAATGCTTTTATATAAAATAACGTTTCATTCTGAAGAGTTTTCACCTCGATTTATTAGCGTTCGATTCAGAAGCTATGCTGACGGCTTCTTTATAAACACCGTCATTTTCACTTGCAGCTTCTTTATACACTGTATTTTGATCGCTACTGGAAGCTTGATATATCGGTTGAGCAGGAACGTAGGCATCCAGCGATGTCTGAAGAGGCTCAGCAGGATCTTGACTATAAGATGGACCTTGAATAATCTTCAGGTCTTCACTGCTGTACCCTATTTTTGAATTGGATGTTGGGTCATCCGGATGATAGAAAGTGGCGGATGGTGAAGATTCTAAAGCACTTGAATCCATAAATGTGAATGATTGACCTCTCTTACCTTCTTCAGAATCTGGAGAATTAGTATAGAATTTAATAATTGAGCTAGCTGATGACTGAACATGTTCTTCCATTTCATCCAGTTTGGAATTCTGAAGGGCATTAGAACTTTGTGCTTTGGTAACAGAGTTTGCATGCAAGGCAAATGGATCATTTTGTTCACGATTCTGGGACTGCTGCGAGCTTTGGAGTTGCGCAAATGTTTTAGGTAGGCCAATATTTAACATGGGGTTGGTTATTGCTGAACTTGAGGAGTCAGGTATTTCATCACTAACTTGCTGACTGTAACTGTAACTGTACGAAGTCGAAATCCCTGGATTTGTTAACAACGATTTGGCGTTGCTGAAAGAGGTTAAAGTTTGAGATTCATTTTGGCTAAATAATGGCATTTCTGGTTTAGATTGAACCGGCATCTGATAGGTAGCTTGAGGGGAGAATTCAAAAGACGGTTTAGGAGGAGAAAACTCAAATGATGGGGTTTGGTAAGAACCTTGAGACGAAACGTCATAGGAATTGCTGCTTGAATAGCTTTTACTTAAGGAACTAGATGGTTGACTATAGGTTCCTGAACCAATATGAGTGGAATGACTAGTTGAAGCTGAAGTTGGATGATCTTTACTAACTGAATTTGTCATTTGAGACCCATGGCTGTGACTGTAGACTTGATTCGTGGCTTGTGGTGAGTAACTTCTTGCATCACCATAATTGCTTCCATAGGCATTGCTACTGTACGACACCGAAGAACCAGAAGGTGTAAAAGGCCCGGGTACAGCAATATTTGAGCTTGAGGCGTAGGAATTTTGACTTGAACTTTGATCAAATTTTTCATTTTGCCTAAACATGGTGTTTTCGCTGCTGGTAGCATGGAATCCAGCATGTGGCGGACTGTAACTATTGCTGTAACTACTACTACTAGCAGAAGAACCAGATGGTAGGAAATCATTAAAGTTATGAAGATTATTTTTTGGTTCAGTGTTTATGGAGGATATTGCTTGAGAACCCGGTTTCAGATTACCTGGATTATTAAAAAAACCATTTTTCAGCCCTTCATTATTTTGCGTAGGTATTTGCCCAAATAACTGTTGGTTGTATTGTTGGAACTGTTGAAAATTATTGTCGTTCGTATTTTGATTCTGATAATTATTTGTCTGCCATGGTAGAGAATTGCCGCGGCCCATCTGATACTTATTTACTTGTTTGTACATGTTATCAAAATCGTAATTTGGTTTTTCTGGATATTTCGGCTTTGGAGCGTTATAATTTGAATATTGTTCCAATTGTGGAACGTTACTAAATCCATTCATTTGCTGTACAGATCTGAACCCATTATTAAAAGTATTAGATGGATACTGCTGATAATAGTTTTGTAGTTTTGATGCTTGTGTCAACATGCCTTGATCAGAAGTCTGTGCGATCATACCTTGGTTAGACACATCTTGCTTTATGCTTTGGTTAGATTCTTGATTATTTATGCCTTGATTAGATGCTTGTGATACCATTCCTTGATTAGGAATTTGAGACATTGTGCTGTGACTGGGTTGTTGAGCCATCAACCCTTGACTAGATGACATCAAAGATTGTGACATCATACTTTGAGCATCTGCTTGGGTCGTGGCACCTTGATTAGATATATGCGACATAACTCCTTGACTGGGCAGTGACATGGCTCCTTGATTCGATATTTGTGATGCAATTCCCTGATTAGAAGCTTGAGCCATTACATTTTGAAGATTTTCCTGAGCTGTTTTACTTGCCTCGTAAGGTTGTGAATATTGCTGTGAAATATTACTCTGAGAATATTCAGGCTGTTGATTACTTTGTTGTTGGCTCATTAGATATTCAGCATATCCTGCAGGGTTATATACAGGTTGCGAATATTGTGTTGAAGACTGAGTATACTGAGGATTGCTAGATAATTGCTGGGAACCGTAAGTATTACTTGCATAATTATTTGAGCCTAAATTTTCTCTACCGTCATTAATTGCTTGCCCATTGTTGTAGTAAAGACCATTTGGTGCGTTATCTTGTCCATTTTGGTTGTAATTAGTTGGTGCAATCTCTGAGCTGTAAGGAGAATCATTTATCTTCACACCACGGGGACTGACATCGACGTCCAGTTCATAGCTTGTCCCGTGTACACCAGCAGGGTGTTTGTTGATATTAGAATTGTGGTTGTTAGAATATGTTTGGCTTTTGGTTATTCCGTTGTTAGCGTTGTTAGTTTGCAAGCGATGAGCACGGGGATATGACTGGGGTGGATATAAAGGTCTTTGGTGGAAATTTTGCTCCTGTTGCTGGAAGTTCAGCTTCTCTCTTTCATTAAATTGCCCAGAGTTTAAATCCATGTTTTGTTGCATATTACTATAACTCTGATGAGATCCGAAGTCAACGCTACCACCTTTTCCATAATCGAACGTAAAACTATTGTAAGGCCCATCCTGATGCAGGGAGCTTCCTTGATGTCCACCAAAAACGTTATCGCCGCCACTGCTGTACCCGTTTCCGAAATCGCTGTCGTAATGATTGCTGTAGCTGCTACCAGTAAATGTGTTGCCATTTCCATAATCAGGTAAATGTGAATCCACGCTGTAAAATAAGCAAAATTAATATTTGACAGTAATTGTCTAGATAAAAAAATTAATTAATGCTCCTATGAAATATTCTTCATTGTAGAAAATGTTATTTGAATCTCATAAGAGGTTCATATCATTCAGAAATTTAAAATTTGCATACAAACCTCAGATGAAATATTTTCAGAATCAATTTTGGTAAAGTTTCTTTTTAAAACTGTTTAATTACTTCTTTCAGAATTTAAAAAAATATTATAACGGGATAAATTCCATTTTGCATTATAACAGATACATTAAATTATTTGCGCTAAAATACCTCAGTTCCACTTTTAACTGAAAACACAGATCACAACATTTCTGTACCGCAGTCTGAATCATTAACCATTTCCCGTCTGGTCTGGTTTTAGGAGAGAATTAAATCAAATATTAAAGCCTCTTATCATTGAACATTTTTATCTTTTTTTTAACTGTGAGAATTGATATTCAACGCATGATTACTAACAGAGCAAGTAGGTTCTTTACCACTTAACTATTGATAAACTGATATTAAAGATCTGGACACCGATCGAAGTCACTTTGTTAGAAACCGGAAGTCGATTTCTAATCAATTTACTTATAAATGTCTACTTTTAACCTGTATTTAAACTGTGCTAGATTTTAAAATCACTTTTCTGTCTTTAGTTCTTCGTTTTAAAGAAAAAAAATAAAAAAATAAATACACATTCCTACCATATTTATTTTTATATGAAGTTTCTCGCTATTAAGTAACTCTTAATACTTAAGAAGAGGGAGAGAGAATTTCACTTCTACTTTTATAAAAACTGTCTTTTAAATGTTAGGCCAGCTATAAATATACATCAATGTAAATGTTATTGGAATATGTTGAGTACCACAGTAGAGATTAAAAGACTATTTGTATCCTCTTCAGTTTGCCTTAAAACTATTATGAATTCCTAATTTTGTTCCACTTTTTATATTATCGTACTTCACATGCGCGAAATTTTATATTTTGCAAATATTTATGGTTATTTGCACATAGTTCGTTTTTTTAGTTTTTATATGCCCGGCTTGCACATAGTTTTTATTGTCCCGGTGGCGCAATGGGTAGCACGTCCTGCAGCAGCACCACAGGTCCGGCGTTCGATCCTCGGGTAGGACAAGTTTGCCTTTCATCCTTTGAATGGGTCGATAAAATGAGTACCAAGTTCGCTTGGGGACTAAATACCTGGGGTCCTGCGACAGGCTCACAACTTGTCCAGGCAAAGATGCAAAGCACCCCGGAGCATATGGTCTGGAAAGCAGGTAACAGGGCACTGCCGGCCGTGGCTCTGTATGGTCTGTTTGTGCAGCTAAATTTAGGTTAGTTTTATGTAACTATATTTATTTATTCCCGCCCAGCCGATTGTGGTTAGGGACTGTGACTGCAGTAGGGATAGCCCGCGTTCGAATCCCGGAGAAGGCATGGCAGTAACTGTTCGTCTCTTCTATAGGAGGCAATGGTGGCCAGATATTCGGTGCTTCCATAATGAGATGACCGCCACTTCCGGCCCTTGTAGTGGTGCAAGCTTAATGACTATTAAATAAAGCGCCTGCCATTAAAAAATATATATTTATTTATTTGTTTACTTACTCAGTGCATTTTGTATCTTGATTTTTATATTCCTGATGGTATATTTTATTTAATTTTGTACTTGTGGTCACATTTTATATGTATACTAGCGGGCCTGCCTCCAGATGAGTGGGCTGAGTCCAAAGCAAAATTTATAAGTTCTATGTGCAGAGAAGAAAATATATATAAACATTTCAGTATGAATGAAATCAGTTTATTCTTTCCAAGCAACAACCAATTCGTAAATATTTTTGTTGTTGTTGTTGTCAACATTAGAGAACGAAAACTTTTGACACTTCAGGTACGCGTATGATTTCATGATTTTAATTTAATATAATATAACAAGTTTCTCTCAATATCAATAAAAGACTTAACGTGGTAATAACATATCGTGTCAGTTGTCCTAACCTGAAAGAAAAACGTTGCTAAGAGCAGCTACTTATTTAAAATGCTGACATTAACTAAACATTTTCTGCATACAATGGACGTCAGTAATCGCGTGCTTTCCTCAACGTCAGAATCTGAACTTGATTTTTATCTCCAGTAAGCGAGACTGTTGCCACTCCGAAACGGGAGTGGGAAAATTAGCGTTTTCACAGTTTTAATTAATATCTCGGCTGATTAAAGTAGTACGGAGATGAGAATGGTCGAAAAGGCTTCCCACCAATTTTTCGAATCCGGGGGCCCTACGTTCCAGAAGACATGATGTGGCAAACAGACAAACAGACAGACGTGCACGGATTTTAAAGATGCTTATCTCAAATGTTATTTTATACAATCTTTTATTCTGATTAACGTTAATTTTATTAAAATAACTCAAGTGAAAAATATACGAGACTCCAGCCCTGCCGTGTTCTGGGCAAACTTTGGTATCCTCTCATCAGTTATATTTCCCAGATGTGTTTTTAATGATCAAACAACGATTTTTCTGCAAGGTTCTAGAAGTGGCTCTTGAGTAGCAGTGCAAATAAAAGGCTATTAGTTGCTACGAGTCACTTGGGCCGAGACTCTGAGCTGTTTACGCCATTGACCCTTAGCTTGTCGAGTTATTTTCCGCAAATACCTTTAAGCGTTCTGCTCCTTGGTTGCTGTGTGATTTGGATGAATCGCTGTTTTGGTTCATGTGTGATTTGGATGAATCGCTGTATTACTCGCGTATTAACTGCAATTCGGACTGATTTCTGAGTTCCTGAATTTTTTAATTACTGTTATTTTCTCCGTGAGAACTGTTATATATGGAAAGTGGAACTTTTTCCTATTCATCTAGCTTAGTTGTTTAATGATATTAGTTACAAACCCCTAGCGCGCAACAATACATTACGTATACACATTCATAGCACATTATATTTACATATTTATTATGTATTACTTTTTAAATTATAGTATTTTCTGTAATATAAAAAGCTTATTAATTATAGCATTTTTTTTTCCTTTTAAGAGAAATTCATATTTGATAGTAATGATTTAAACTACCTGTTCAAGCAGATTAATGTTGTCTTATGGTGTACACTAAATTACATTGTACTAATGAACAGCCGTATTGTATTTGAAATAAATAAGTAGCTTTTACTGAAATTAGCACATTGAATATGGACATGATGATTAGAAATGTTCATCAGGTTACAATTCGGAGACAAATGCGAATGTACTAGAGGGTGTGTCAAAGTTCAACCCTTTTCTTAGATGCAAATTGTGACCGAATGACTTACGGATGACACTGAATGACGTCAGTCTTTTATAAACTAAAAATGGGTCAAGGAAACATGTATAGACGCTGTGTTGCCAGACTGTCTTATGCGTTTAAGAGGTTGACATTTATTTCAGGAACTTTGGAGTGGAGGTAGTTCATGTATAGATCGATACTATTCTGAGCTCCTGTCTGTGGTTTCTAAACCGAAACTAGCCGTCCACCAACAAATGAAAATATGGTGGCCACGGGGCCATGGAAATTTGTTGCCCACAGAGTTATTTGACGCTTTCGGTATTTGACTGACAGATTCTCGTGGCGACATCTATGGGTCGAATTAGAAATGCGGTGCGAGAAGTCGTCTAATCTCGGGAACATGGTCGCCTGACCTCGGATCATGACATGGGAACGGAATCCTCTACCACTAGGGCAAAAAAGCACTTGTGTGCTACATCCAAGAATTCCAACTTTTTCAAATTTGCTAGCTTTGAATAGCTCTTAGATTGATATAGAAACATTATCGGTTTACAGTAAACAGCTGGAAGTCGGATGCCAACACCTGATTTCATCACGGCGCACACTTAGTGGAATCTATATGCCTATTGCCTTCTCTTGCAGGGAGACGCCAGTAGTCATCTGTGATTCTTTTTTGTCTCACTACAGAAATGAATGACTTTTAGGATGAACTGTAAGAGATGATGAATACTGTATTTTAATGTCAAGGGATGAAAGGCTGTGGAGTGAGTTGGAAGAATCGGCCTAGATAAAGGTCTGCACCAAAAAATGTTTTTGTTAAATGTTTGATAAAATGCCAAGAGAATAATTTGCTGGAATATAACCTAACGATAAATATGTAGACTTCTGTTGTCAGTTGTGGACCAAACTGACAAAAGACTTTATATTTAAGCCGCTAGCCTTTGTCAGTGGCAAAGATATTATCTTTCGCCACATAACGCCAAAACGTATGCCGTTTTGACAGCTCGGTAAAAATTAAAGGACTGTGGTTGAGAACTATTATCACACCTACGCTACCCTCATAGCCCTAGAAACTAACATGTCATTCGATCATCTCAGAATACATTCACCTATCAGATTTTCGACGATATTAAGGAAGTAAAGAGAGCATTACAGTCTTTTTAGATTTTAAAACAGAAGCATTTTATGGATTCAGGATAGACTACTACCAAATAAATGGCAATAAATTATAAATAATGATGGCAATCATATGAAATCATATTCGCTTTATCACATGTGTTACCGCCAATGTATGAAACGTATGTATGCCAATATATTTCATAGAATACCTAGGCAGTTTATACAGCACCCGCCGTTTTTAGGCACTGAAAGTTCTTTCAACATTCTGTCACGTCCTCCATATCCAATAGTCAAATGATCTTCATCAAGTATGCAAAATAATTCAGTGTCCTTGACGCAATACTGGGTAGTATTAATGCCTTCTTTAACAGGATAAATTAGTTTACTTTTGCTTTCCACAAACATCATATCATAGCAATTCGGCAGCCAATAATCCTGCAGTTCCCTCTTAGAAGCCATTTTAGCTTTTTCTTTACATCATTTACTAAATTGTAGTAAATAGTTTCGATTATTCCAAAGAAATCGGACATGTATTTCGCACTTTGTAACTTTGTCATTTGACATTCTTTAGAGTGCCTAAGCAATGTGTGAAATGTTTAATCGTTTCATACATTACCGGACAATTTGCGGTATTCTATAAAATTCTTATATATTCTATAGAATGCCGTTTATCATATTTGCAGGTAATATACATATCCTTCAACTTTATTTACCCATTAAACGCGTAGAACATTCGCTTAAATTTAATCAAAACTTGATGCTATGATTTCAGTTTACAAATGAATTTTCACTGCTACAAATTTTACGTTTGCCATAATTTCTATTGTAAATAACGTGAATATGGCGTTTATTTTTATATTTTCGCTGTTGCCTCATATTTTTCTCATCGAAGTATATTATACACATTTTCTGGCAAATTTGTTTTCATGTGTCATAATGCTCATCAGATGCATGGTTCTCGCAGGACTTCGTGAGCTAAGGTGATTTACATTTAATTTGTAATGGTGGTGTAATTTGTAACAAATTTTAGAACTTTAACTAAGTTATCAATTTGATCATGATTAGCAAATAGTACTTTCTTTTCAGGTTTCGTTTACTTCTATGAAATTTTGAATTAACAATTTAAATAATTTTATAAATCTTGTAGTAGAAATATGGAATTTTTCATAAATATAAAAACAAAAACTGTTCCCTTAAAATGAAATGATAAAATAAGAATTAAAGCAACTACATAACATATAATAGACATTTTGGTTATGATTTCTGGTTCTATAGTCTGATCTTGATGTTTTCAGTCCAGTGTTACAAAATTTTGAAATACTATAATAGTTCAGTTTCACTCATTTATTAAAAACACTAATAAATATAAAGCTTTTAATGAATCTGTATTATGCTCAGTACTTATGAATACAAACGTTAAAATATGGAATGATGACACTTTGAAAACAAAATACTTCTATGTACAAAACATTCGCCGAAAGTATTTCAAAGCTGTTTTATTTGAAAAGTAAAAAATTAATACCTAGTCACCTTCGAAATAGCAATCATCGTACCACATAGAATTTCCCAGCTGCTAACATTTCTGGAGGAACGCTTCTTCTGGTGTTTGTCACAGAGTGGTTACATTTTATGCTGCTTGAACAGTCTGGATATATTGATCTCGTACGATAAGAAAAACTAGCGGTCTCTGAAAACCAAAAATATAACGAGGAAGATAGTATGGCCGAAAAGTCTCCTTACAAATTCTTTGGGTATGGCATGCCCTTTCTTTTTCTCGTTCAAATGTCCTCAGCTCAAAATGTGGTATCGAGACGAAGATCGAAAGATGCTTTATTTTCGTTTGTATTACAAAATAAACTACGCTTTTCTAGATAATGTCAAGATGTTTACATGTTTCTTCTATAGAGAGTATGCTGACTCTTTTTAACAACCAAATTCAGAGATTGCAAGTTTCACGCATATACTTTTCATAAGCGTTTCCAATACAAGAGTATGTGACTATCTTTAACATATTTTTGATAAAAAGATTGTACTTACTATACTGGAACAGGTTTCTTGACGAAATGTGGCACTTCTTTTATAACGTTGATAATTTTAGGCACTTTGTGGGGAATAGGCACAGGAACATGCTTATAGACAGGTACAATGAAAGGCTTGGGCACTTTTACTTGTACTCGTACGGGGAATTTCTTAGCCACAGGAACAACCTTTGGCACGTGGATGAATACTGGCTTTGGGACTCGAACTGGAATCGGCAGGCTCACAAATTTAGGTACAGGAACGGTTTGCTGGACAGGAAATGAAGTGAAGAAAGGAATCGGTTTCTGGACATGCTTTATTACAGGAATCACGTGAGGTATTGCTACAGGTTTTGCTGCAAAAAAAAAGTACAGTGTAAAATGTTCATATCAGCATGAAAAAGAAATTTAGCTACATTTTCTGATAAAATATTTCATGATCCGCGCATGTTCTGCTCATTGGTTGATTGGACTGCTTTGTTTCAAGTTTTAAACCACAAAATGAGATTTGGGAGAAAATAAATATATTAATAACAGAAGTTAAATTTACTACAATGTTCAGATTTTTCTATTTTTAGCATAAGCATATAATGAACACCAAAATGCAATCCTTCATGTGCAGGTTCTTGTTAAGAAATTTTATTTGGCTTTATTAATCCCACGTTAATTATTTATTTCAAGGTAACTGCTTGATTATTATTAAAAATGTTTATTGATAGTAATATGGACTCATCTTGCCATTAATATCAGCGTAATAGATTTTTTAACTTCAGCCATTTCTTGGCAAAATATAGCTAGCATCTAATTTTGTAATTGCATACACTGCGTAACATTTCATGGATTTAACTATATTATTTTAAATTTTCCTTGAGAATTTTACTATTTAAATGACATAATCTAAATATCCTATTCCAAATTCTGTAACAAATAAAATTATATTATTAGATAAAAAAATCTTTGAATTAATTAAGGTAATAGACGTTTTTCACTCTTTTTCCCCCTTCTATTTTTTTCTTATTTATTTTATTATAGTTTGAATATAAGAAGGTTATTTTTAATGCTTTTATTACAAAACAAATTTTGGCAGAACGAGATTAATTGAGATTTGTTACCAGTGGCAGCGAAAACATTTACGTCCTACTTTGATTTACTCCAAAAGCCAAATGCTGGGGAAACACGGAATATGTGAAACCGACGGCAAGAACAAGATATCCACCGATGTTGAAGTGATTTAAAATATTCAGAAGTAAAACTGAAGTTAGTGAGAAACACTTTTAGAAGAATAAACAGAATTTCAGAGATATGAATTGCGAGTATTTGCAGTGAAATACTGTGCTCGAACACTGAATGACTTGGAAAATGAATATGCAAGTTTTATTGTTGTTAGTTAAATAAACAGATCTGAACACAGAAGCTGTTCGCTCATTTTTTTTGACGATTTTCCTTTCAGATAAAAAACAATCGTCTGCTTGGAATTTCGTTTTTAACTTCAAATATATTTTTGAAAGTTTAAATTATCATCTGCTACTTCACAAATTTGTTTTTATGCAAATTGGCTCTTTTAAAGAAGCAATGGAGGGAAGGCTATGTTTGTGCTCTTTCCGAAGAACATTATTCGTATCTAGTTATTAAAAACCGCTGTAAAAGCTACGATTTTTCGATAGCTAAAGCTACGATAGGTAATATTGTTAACAAGAATGGAAAAAAAGTCAGAGTTTGGGTCCAAGTTAAAAAATTGCTCCAAATACATATCCAAGGAAAAAACGAAATGTTTGGAATGTTGCAAAGGTAAGACATTCAATGTTAAAAGAAGATCTACAAAGTCAAAGGATACTTGCAATATCATTAAAATACTCAGTGTCAACTAAAAAAAAGTGATTAATGCTAATTTGAAACTTAAAAGGGAAAAAAAACATAATGTGCAACGTCCCTCTCCACGACATATTAACGAACGAAGAATGCGCTGCAGAATTCCTTATCATAAGTATTTATACAGATAAAAAAGGAAAACTATTGCCATAACAGAAGAATCGTGGATGTATTTAAATAACTGAAATAAAAATACATCCATTTATTATTAAAAAAGAGGAGGAAAACATCTTAAAATATATTTCAAAGAATCTAACGAAAGTTTTTCAAAGGGATTTATGGTTGTTGCTGGTTTTTCATACTATGGAAAATTAAAAATAAACAGAGCAGAGATTAAATATTAAGATCAACTCCACGTACTATCAGTAAAATATTTTATACCCAATTTTTAAATATGAAACACTTTCTCTTTAGCTACATTGCCGTCAATCAGTAAAACTGCATCAAGACAAAGCAAGCAGCCACACGTCAAAATCCACTGTTAATTTCCCGAAAAAAATGTTCCAACAAGAAACGGATATCTGGGCCACACGTTCAATCATGTACCTAACTAAATCTTCTGGTGTATCACCCATAGATATTTAGGCTTTTGCACTTTTAAAACGTGGAGTTTCCAAACATTCTACATATAACCCTCCTTGGACTTTGGAAAGTTGTTCAAGAGGAATGGGATAAAATACCCCTTCCGATATTACAAAAAGCGCAGAAAGTCTTGGAAATTACGTGGCAGAAAACTGAAGAAGAATAAGAGCTATCAAACGGAATATTTAGGGCGCGTAATTTCAGATTAAATAGTTCTGTAAATACAACAAAAATCGTCTAAAAATCTGCAAACAGCCTCTGTAGTCTTACAAATGTTTTTCAGACACCTAATATTTCTAATAACCTAAGACTACTTTATCACCATCCAATCAAAATTCTGATTTACGATTTTTGTATTTGTTAAAATTATACTACGTTAATGTACACTTCGAAAAAAAACAGCATGACAGTTCTATATCTCTCATTCTACTGGGCCGATTGCCGAAATTCAAATTGCGTTTTGTCTCGAATGATCAACTGTCGCAAAAGCGCAACTTCGGATATATCGTAGATTTACATATAGCATTGTTCTAATAGTGGTATTTTGACCCAAAACCGGACCTTTTCTGAAATGACTTACCAATGCTTTTCAATATTTCGATTCTACGACTCAAATTATGCTTGAATATTAAATTTTGTAAAATTTGGTGCGAAATTTACGGAGAAATTTAAAACTTTATATTGGAGCATTTTTTTCATTTTGCAAGAAGAAGATTTCACTTGTCAAACTTCTTAATATATGCAACCTATTTTCCTTTTCCTTTTTACATTGTGCATGAGCGGAAAAAACATCACTTTCACATACTTGCAAATAATGTTTAACAAAGTGCCTAAACCACATTTGATGTTACTATCGCTTTCAACAAATATACCAAATTTCGAAACGCACCAACATACAAATTCACGTATATTTTCGGAAATTTTGAATAAAAAATTCTAATTTTTAGTGGGTATGCTTCGAAATATATCTACTGTAAAATGATGGTAAAACTTTTATTGATTATAATTCAAAATGTTTTTCGAAAAATTTATAAAAACTATTTAAAAATACAAATTTTAAAAATAAATCATAAAGAATGGACGAATATTATTTGAAATGAACCTAAATTTTGAAATGTGATAGGAAGAATCAAGTTAGATTAATAAAAAAGAGATAGTAATAAATATATACCAAATTCAATTAACACTGAGAAGCCGGATTTTTAGAGCTGATATTTTAAAAGCTCTTCGTGCGGTTTTTACAAAACTTGGCACTTTGGCATAATTTGAGCCGTAGATTCGAAATATGAAAAAAAATGGTATCTTTTTTCAGAAAAGTCCGATTTTATGACAAAATAACCTATGTTAGAACAATGCTGTACATAAATCTCATACATATCCTTTAGTCGCGCTTCCGAGACATGAAAAATGCAATTTCGTCAATGGACCAAGTAGAATGGGAGATATAGAACTTCTTTTGGGGGTAGTACCTTATACTAGTGTATCTTAATTTCACTAACAGCGATATTTTAAAAATATAATCTAAATGCCAACCACAATTTTAATTTACTACGCATTACACTTTTTCTTTTCTTTTTACTTACAATAAAAATCTCTGATTCTCAGAAACTTTCTTCACCTACATAGGCATGCATATTTACAGTGAATGTAATTCCTGTTGTAATAACATATTTTTTTCAATACATATGAAAACCTATACTGCAATATTTAGTAAGAAGTACTTATATAAAGAATGTAAAAATCTGCTTTATATTATTTATCAAACTAAAAGTCTCTTAACGTTTCTTAAATTCCTAATGCTCAATCTTTAGAAACCTTAAAATAAGCTCCGGATGGTATTTGTATAGCTAGCATTCTATGGAATATTATGTAAAATCGAAATTTCTTCTTTTTTTTAATAACTCTTTCATGTAAACTTGTAAAGTGTTATCAGTTTCGTATAAAGTTAACTTTTGCTTTACTTTATCGTTTTCAGTCTTGAAGAGAAATGTGTTAAAATCTCAAACTGCCATGTCTGTGTAATACATAACAGTTGGCTATATAATCTGGCATCGTGACATTAGATATAGAGAGGCTGATATAGTAAACTTTCCAAACGGCACACGAAATATTGTCTACTGCATGAATTCAGTTATCATCTTGATTACAGGTTCAGATAAGTTTTCGAATCATTTATCCCGGAACTTTACACACTTGAATGAAGAAAAGAGCATTTTGGTAACTGAAGTCAGAGGAAGAAAAGAGACGGTTGATTTTTAGAGCAAGTCAGTAGTTTTCTGCCGGTTATGGCTAAATGTAAATAAATTCTAAAGTGCTTTTTTCATAGTGTTATTTGACAGTCAAGCATATCTAATCCAAGTTGAGTTATTTTATAACGGAAGTAAAATAAAAATAAATCGTTAGATGAATTTAAAATGTTCTCTTGGCGTATTCAATCTATAATTTGCTAGACAATACTTTTTCGGTGAAGATCTAAGCGAGGCACCCATAGTAGCTTTATTTATAGAAGTTTTTGATAAGGCATAGATGGGTTTAACATCTAGTTTTTGGTGTTCAGTTATTTTCTTATTCGAAATTTAAAAGAAACTAGCGGGCTGCAGCCAAAGCAAAATTTGTAAGTTGTATGTACCACTGAAAAGCAGATGTATGAAGACATTTCAGTACGAAAAAAATCAGTTCGTTCCTTCCAAGCAACAACCAATTCGTAAATAATTTTTATTACCCAAACAGGAAACAAAATGTTTTACACTTCCGGTAAATACGTATGGCATCATGATTTAAATTTAATGTAATATAAAAATATTTTCTCACTATTAATAAAAGTTAAGTGGAAATCACATATCGTGACAATTATAACAACCTGAAACAAAAGTGTTGGCAACAGCAGGTATATTTATTTATAATACTAACATTAATGAAAACTTTTCGATATACAGTGACGTCACATTCAATCGCTGGTTTTCTTCAACGTCATAATATGACTTTATATAATAATAATAATTTTAAAGTTTATCAATTCTATTTTTATTTCATATTTTGTAAAACTTACAAATTTTTGATTAACAAACTCTACTATTTGAAAGCGAGCAGTGGCAAAAATTTTCGAAATAAAGCATTTGTATCTCCAAATCTCGAGACTGTTGTCACTAAGAAAAATGAGTGTGAAAATTAGTGTTTTCCAAGTTCTTAATTAATATCTCGGCTGATTAAAGTCGTATGATAACTGAGACAGTCGAAATGTCCTCTGACGAATTTTTGGAATCGGGAATATTATATTTAATGTTTGCGAATGCTATTTTTATTTCATACTAGCGGGCAAGCCCGCTTGTTCGCCCTGATTAAAAAGTTGGACACAGCTACAAGTCTTTGAGATTTTCTAGGTGGCAAGCATGCCAATTGAGCGGGCTGCGCCCGCTTTATTAGCGTATGCATCCACATTATCGTATGCATCCAGATTCACATATACATCCACAAGATACTGCATACACATTCCCCATGTGGAAAATCTCGAAAGCACCCATACAGTGTGAGAACCCGCCAGCTCAGCGGGCTGCGCCCGTTTTATTTACGCATGCATCGAGAAGATACTGCACGTTACACACGCCGAAAATCACGAAAACACCCACGCGTTCTTTGGGATTCGAAAGCTGGACCGAACTACCAGTGTTAAGCGACTTAACCGCTAAACCGCTATTGGACCCTTGTACGAAATGTAATCGCCGAAATTTTCGCGTATGATATTCCAACAGTATATTGGTTATTAAAATTCCTTTTGGTAAACTCGCCCGTTTTATTCACGTATGCATCCACATTCACGTATACATTCAAAAGATATTTCCCATGCGGAAAATCTCGAAAAATCCGATGCAGCGGGAGGACCCGCCGGCTGAGCGGGTTGCGCCAGCTTTATTCACGTATGCATCCACAAGATGCTCCATACCCGTTATACATGCGGAAAATACGCGTTCGCGGGATTCGAAAGTTGGACCTAACTACCAGTGTTCAGCGATTTTCTAGCTGACAAACATGCCAGTTGAGCGGGCTGCGCCCGCGTTATTAGCGTATGCATCCACACACACACATCCCCATGCGGAAAATATCGAAAACACGTATGCAGTGTGAGAACCCGCCAGCTGAGCGGGCTGCGCCCGTTTTATTCTTGTATGCATCCAGAAGATACTGCATACACGGTACACACGCTGAAAATCAAGAAAACACGCACGCGTTCGCCGGGGTTCGAAAGTTGGACCTAACTACCAGTGTTCAGCGATTTTCTAGCTGGCAAGCATGCCAGTTGAGCGGGCTGCGCCCGCTTTATTCGCGTACGCATGCACATTCTCGTATGCAACCACAAGATACTGCATGCACATTCTCCATGCGGAAAAACTCACGCAACGAGGAGAGCTCGATAGCCGAGCCGGTTGCGCCCGCTTTATTCACGTATGCATCCACAAGATACTGCATACACTTTACAAATGCCAAAAATCACGAAAACACCCACGCGTTCGCCGGGATTCAAAAGCTGGACCGAACTACCAGTGTTAAGAGATTTAACCTCGCAACCGCGATTGGGTCCTTGTACGAAGTGTAATCGCCGAATTTTTCGCGTATGATATTCAAACAGTATATTCATTATTAAAATTCTTTTTGGTAAACTCGCCCGTTTTATTCACGTATGCATCCACATTCACGTATACATTCAAAAGATATTCCCCATGCTGAAAATCTCGAAAAATCCGATGCAGTGGGACGACCCGCCGGCTGAGCGTGTTGCGCCAGCTTTATTCACGTATGCATCCACAAGATGCTCCATACACGTTACATATGCGGAAAATCGCGAAAACACACACGCGTTTGCCGGGATTTTGTAAAACTTAAAAAATGTTTAATAACAAACTCTTCGATTTGAAAGCGAGCAGTGGCAACGCTTCTCGAAATAAAACAGATTTTTATCTCCAGCGTGCCAGACTGTTGCCACGCAAAAAAACGATCACAAAAATTAGCGTTTTCAGTGTTTTTAATTAATATCTTCGTTAATTAAAATCGTACGAAGATGAGAATTGTGGGAATGGCTTCCCACGAATTTTTGGAAACCGGAGGTACCTTTCTGTAAATTCAACTCCCCGCGATTGTGGAGGAAATAATGCCACAAACAAACAAAGACACTGGCACGGATTTTAATTAGTGCAGATTATATTTTTATAGAACTCTAGAAATTGATCTACATTCACCATTTCCTTTGATCTAAAACAAATGTTATAAAATTCTAATTTATGTTGTTTGTTTACCAAATAAACAAACCTACTTTTTTTCCTCGGTTTAATTTTGCAATCTAGATACTTCATTTGATGTTTAAAAATGACTTATTTCGGCATGGTCTGCCAATCACGCGTGCTTCTTTGTTACTCATAACGGCCGCTTGAAACACTGGAATGGGAAATGAATGACAACTCGTCGTGGCCCAACAGTCTCTGTTATTGTCATTCTTCAAACTACTTAGATTGACACATCTTCTCCCTCAATTTAGTCCTAAATTTCTTTTCTTTTGTCACATTCAGGGACTTAAAGGAAGGCGGATTTAGAAAAAACTAGACAATTAGCAGTAGACGTTGAGCTCTGATTCCTACCGAAGGAACTCTCACTAGCATACTTTTTTCTTTTTTCTCAATAACATTCTACTTCATTAAAAGAGAAGAATTTTTTTTTATATGTTCAATAAGTAACATCTGCTGCTCATATCTTTTATTAAGATATTGGAGTGAAGAGAGGCTAACAGTATATTTAGATAATTAAGAGAATAACAATATATTTTCCCATTTTAGGAACAAAAATCAATCAAGACTAAGAGTTATATTACTTGGTATAATCTGAAAAACTTTCTTTTCTTTTACATTTTACCATTTTGTATGATTTTGATCTCAGAAACAGACGCAGTGGAGTCTTTGCAACTCTGAAAGCCATTGCATGGCTTTTTGCAGCACCTAAGTCCGCACCACGTGATCAAAGAGATATAAGTTGCTTGTTTTAACTTCTATGTGGCCTGCGTAGCCAGTTTTCACAGTATTGTAATTCGATTTGGAATAACATCTTTAAATGAACATTCAAGTTGAAATTGGAATTGCAAATTAAGCAATTTAAAAGTAATAAATATAGTTTTCAACACTATAAAATGGTATTTAATAATCATTTATGTTTATTTTATGTTTTAATAATTTAAGTAACTAATATTATTCATAATGCATTTAATTGGTATAATTTATTATACATCCAATCAATAATTTTAAGATCTATTTTCATCTAAACCGTAATTAATCAAAAATGTTTTTGACGCTGCATGTTCTTGACAG
The DNA here is from genome assembly GCA_000611955.2 of Stegodyphus mimosarum. Classification (NCBI taxonomy): domain Eukaryota; kingdom Metazoa; phylum Arthropoda; class Arachnida; order Araneae; family Eresidae; genus Stegodyphus; species Stegodyphus mimosarum. The sequence continues at coordinate 185,066 of KK113532.1, forward strand.
AGAAAAATTATTTGGGTCTGTAATACTTGATCTAATGAATTGGATTTATTGCTGAAACTTCTGGTTTCTTCGTATTTCAGTCTTAAATGCTTGACCCTTCACCTGACTTTGTAGTACTTTAAAAGACTTGATGATAATTCACCAACAGTCTTCAACGTCGCGAAAATTTTATGTTAGCCAAATATACACGACGTTACAAGGAAAAGAACTGAAGAACTAACCTATAGTAAGTCCTTCTCGAGAAGTTGTTTGTTTTGTCTTGAAAATTTGTATTAAAATTAACGGTATTATGACACTGAGAATTAGTTTTGCAATAGCTTCTTAAATAAGCAAATGGAAACTCGCATAAGATAATCTCTATTCGTTTGTCTATTTTGGTGTTCTGGGGAGACAGTTGCCTTATAGACGTAATAACAGTATTTATTCATGTTCTGAGAAATACTTGTTATTTACAGAAGCGGTCATCTTAAAACAGGGAATGTCCATGTTAGGTTTCGCATACATGTAGGTCTATAATTTGAATCCTGCCTTTTCAGCAAACACTTAAGTACCTAAACCGCAAAATAAAAATTTTCTCTAAACGAAACGTTAAAAACAATTAATGGCTTGTTTAGCGCTTTCTACCTCCTCACAATAATTACTCTAAAATTATTCTAAAACGATAATCTGATAGCTCCATCCTTCCCTTCAATTTGTTCAATTAGACTAATAAAGAAAGGAATTAAATTGAGCCAAATCCCGTTTTCAGTTTCCTCGTAGCTCATTTTGCATATTCTGGATCAAAATACATCGAAGAGCCAGTACATTATGACCAACCTGTTAATAACATGTCGGACCACCTTTAGCTCTCAAAACTGCCAGCACCCGGCGTGGTATTGACTCCACAAGGTTTTGATGCGTAGTGTGAGATATCTGGTACTAAGCGCTCACCAACTGGTCCTGTCATTCTCGCACATTGCTATGGGGTAGCGTGGTAGCACGAATTTAGTTTTCTAGGTGGAACCGCAAATGCTCTATCGGATTAATGTAAGGTGAATTTCGAGGCCAAGACATGACTTGAAAGTCACTGAAACGTTCCTGGAACCAATCCCAGACGATTCGACCTTATGACATGGTGCATTATCCTGTTGGTAAACACCATCCCCGCCGGAAGTACTGCTGTCATAAATGGGTTAACTTGGTCTGCAACGATGTTCACGTAGCGCACAGACATAAGGGATTGCTCTAGGGGGATTATGGGTTCTAATGTCTTTCATGAAAACATTGCCCACGCCATAATACCGGCTTGTCTCTGTCCAACTGTGCATCCGGGAGCCAGGGTTTCGTTTGGAAATTGGCGTATTAGCACACGCCCGTCGATGTGATGAACCCGAAAACATGATTAATCGGGCCATGCGACTTTCTTCCATTCTTCTAATGCTCAATTTCGATGTTTCTTGCCCACTGCAGACGCAGCTAGAGATGACGGGCCGTCAGTGCAGGGACATGCTTCGGCCTTCGGTTGTTAGGCTCATAAGCAGCAATGTACGCCGCACAGTGTGTTCAGAAACACTTTCTGGGTCGCCAGTGTTGTAACTGGTGGTGATTTCGGCTGTTGTAGCTCTTCGGTTACGACGAACAAAGCGTATCAATCTCCGCTCTCCTCTGGAATGAATGCGCCGTCGCCAACACACTGCTGGTCGGCTACTTACCGTTTTATCTTCCATACACCACTTTCGATATGTTGTCACAACAACTGCACCTGAACAACTCACTAAATGCGCCGTTTCTGATATTAAAGTTCCCAGTCGCCGAGCCCTAACGATTTTACCTTTATCGGAGTCTGATAAATCAGCTGGTTTTTCCATTATGTCCCTAATTGCGCTATGTTTGGAGAGACAATGCATTGTCGTTTTATACACTCCAACACCAGCTGTGCACGCTCATTGGTTTTCTTCCTGGGTGAGCCCACTCTTATAGATGGAGGGTGGTCATATTGTAAGGGTTGTTCAGTGTATAAATAAAAATGCGGCATTAATTTATGCTAGGAATGTCAAAACAAAATTTAAAGAAAGATCTAAAATTTTTAAACAATGAGGGAACTATTGTGTGAGCTCACTTTGTGTGAAACATAGCTATTCTGAGTAGTCTGAGTATTTTTCCCGGAAGGAGATTAGAAAACGTCATCTGTAAACCAAATAGAGAATTATTTCTGATTAATAATAAGCTTTATATTAATGGTAAATTAATGACAGGATAAAAGATGTTCTCGCTAAGAATCTTTTACAAGCCATCTAAAATCAGTTCATTTACAAAGTGGGACTTTCAGTAACTGGATTCATACAGAAAAATGATTTATAAATGAAGAACTAACTTGCTTTCTTGGACACGCAACTTTCCATCTGTGGACATACAGTTAGCAGATTTATTCAAACAATATCTTAAATGTTTATTTTAGTACCAATATTACTACGAACAACCGCATTAACCAAGGCAATATTGTAGAAACTGGATATTCTATAAATTGAAAAGACCCTCTACAGAACATAAAACGTTTTAAGCAATATTCTTAAAACTGTGGTTGACATTAAAAGAATTAAATGGCAATTTTTCGTAAGTGTTTTATCAAATGAGTTTTTTTAACAAATATATGAAAATATAATTACCTATAGCAAATGGTTTGAAATATTTGATGTACTTGGGAACTGGTACTTGGACAGGAGCTGGAATTGGGTGAGGAACAGCGATGTTCTTTACGATGTGTTTCACAACTGTTTTTACAGGTCTCTCCCATCCTTCGTTATGTAGATCACCTCCAAATCCTCCACTATGAAGGTCCCCTCCAAATCCAATGTTATCTCCGCCGAAGCCATTTCCGTGAAAGCCGCCAAAATCTTTGCTCTGTGTGTCTGAACCATATCCATTGTTGCCAATATCACTTGAAAATCCACTACTACCAGCATTACCATGGATATCTGTACCATACCCGCTATTGCTGACACCGCCGCCAAATCCGCTGCTACCAGCATTGCCGTGGATATCTGAACCATATCCGCTATTGCTGACACCACCACCAAATCCACTGCTATGAATATCGGTACCATACCCATTACCGTTGCCAAATACATTGCTGTGTACATCAGCACCGTAACCATTGTTGTTAACATCACTAGTAAAGGAACTTCCGTGAATATCTGGGCTGTATCCACCGTTGCCAACTTCACCGCCGAAGTTATTTCCATACCCACCACCAAAGCCTATATCTCCTCCAGAATATTCGCCCGCTGAAGAGTAGCTATTGATATCACCTGTTGAATAGTCAGTCCCAGAAGAATATCCCCCTTCAATTTTCGGTTCATCATTTGCTATCGGATCATCTTGCCACTGTTTCTTCTCTGCCTTTGGTACTGTAGCACTACTGTTGAAAACACTGATAAGTAGCCACAAGAGAATCAGATAATGTGGGCTGTACATGTTGTAAGACGCCTGCAAAAAATATTTTTTATGATTAAACAAATAAAAACAGAAACTTATATTGTATTATAATACATTTTATTGAGTGTGATGCACATTTCGAACTATACCTAAACATATTTATTTCTGTCATAATTACAAACTTAATTTTAAAGAGAGTTTAATAATCTTCTTCGCCTTGAATTTTGACTCCTTTGATGTTTAATGCCAGTGCTCTCCTTAATGAAATATTGAAATCAAGCTTATAGAAGATGGATTGCTGATTTTCTCTTCTTCTCTAATTTGGTATATATCATGGTTCTAAGTCATGTGCAAGGACAAAGAATGTCTATCTCTAAAAATTCATGTTTTCTCTTCTTGGCTCTTTTACTACGTAAAGCAAACTCTTCATATGGAATATAATATTGCATCAAAACAAAGAACATTAGTAAATTTCCTTAAAAGAAAATAGGAAAAGCATTAGAAAATTAAATTCTGACAACACTAAGAAAGTAGATTGTAGACTTTATAAATATATCGTTATTATTGTATTATTATTATAACTTTTATCATTATTAATTATTACTACTACTACTATTATTATTATTATTAATTAGCCCAAAGCCACAATTTGTCCAAAAGGACTCTTAATTTCGTATTGGCATTTTGCGTAGACTTACTATAAACAGCGTTTCACTTTTCAAACTGTTGCCGCCAAATATACCCTGCATTATATTTAAAGAAATTGAATAATGAAGAATCTGCATGAATGTATTATATTTCCCGCACTGCGAAAAACAATGGCACCTAGAAACATCAAATTTTGAATAGCGTAGTCCTCCAATTGAATATGGGAATCTGGAAGCCCACATTCGGAATTTGTTTTATTATCTATTTCATATTCTGCAACACTTTAACGAATTTTTGATTAACGATTTCAAAGCGAGCAATGGCAACACTTTACGGGAAAGAAAAAAAAGAAGAGAGAGAATTTTATCCCCAGCGCACGAGACTGTGGGTCGGAAATTCTAAACATATGCTCCTTTTAAATTATTTTGTGATACTGCTGTTGATTTGAATTTTATGGTTTTTAAATTCAAAGAAAATGATATTTAATAAATAAAGGTAACACACAGAACGTTAGAAAAAACTCTCCTTTGGGTGTAATATAAAATCTGAAAGCTAGTTTTTTATTTCATTTATTATTACTATTATAAATTTATTAGTATTCATAATTTATTGTTATTAGTAGTATAAATTTTGGTATTTTTATTAAATTTATTATCAACTTATTTAAAGTTGGTGAAGTAGGGATATATGCTTTAAATCTTAAAGTTTGAACTTGAAACGAGGTTTATAGAAACTTTGCCAAATTTTAAAATTTCAAGAGGAAACCTCAAATAGTTTTTTTGACTCTTAAAACTATACACCTACTTTCCATGTTTTTGTAGCTGTCCTGAACTAGGAATTTCATGAACAAGGCAGTCTTGATATAGACTTTTATACTATTTTAAACAAACATGAAATTTTAATTAAAAAACGTTTTACAGTCCTTTGGATTGCTTATACCTATCAATTGTTTCAGCTCTTAATGTCAGTAATTCTCATACTCTATTTCAAGCCGTTAACAAAAATTACCGTACAAAAACATTTAGAGAACAATAATTAAATTAAATAAATAGCTTGAAAACAAGACTTGTTTAAATTATTGATTTTGAGACATTTCAAAAAATGAAGTTACAAATTTTTTAAAAAGAGACCTTTATATTTATTTTAATCATTTGGGTTCCGAACATACATACACAAAAAATACTCATTTAAATCTTTTTCCAGAAATACATTTGCAATTAATCAAATATCTTCATTTAGAAAAGAAAATTAAGAATAAAAGAAAGAAAATCTGAAACGTTTCAGATTTTAAATTACGTCCAAAGGGTCGTTTTTTAACATTTTGTGTGCTACCTTTATTTATTAAATATCATGTTTTCCCCCTTAAACCATAAATTTCAGTTAAAGAACAATATCGCAAAATAATTTTAAGCTGAGCGTATCTTTAGAATTTCCTATACACAGTCTCACGCGCTGGAGATCAAAATGTTTTTTCTGTAGTAAGTTGCCATTGCGTGCTTCGAAATCCTTGATTTTTTTAGTTAGAAATTTGTTAAAGTGTTGCAGAATATGAAATAGAGAATAAAACACATTCGGAATTTCAAATTTGGGCTTCCAGATGCCTATATTCGCAGCAGGATTACGTCATTCAAAATTCGATGGCTCTAGGTACCGTCGTTTTATCACAATGTGAGAAACATACATACATTTATGCACATTCTTCATTATTTAATTTCTGTAAATATAATACAGGGCTGCAATATTTGGTGGCAACATTTTGAAAAGTGAACCGAAAATTAATGTTACCGACACAAAATCGTAAAACGAAAACGTCTTTCACGGACAAAGCCCCTTTGGACTAAAAATGCTTAAAATTTCATAAGTTACAAAATAATTCGAGAGCGTTTCTTGACTTATTTTTTAAAAGTTTCATTTTGTTCATTAATTTTTTATTAAATTATTCATTGTAAAAAATTATTTATTGTAAAACCTGAAAAGGAAAATGATATGTGCTATGGAACTTGTAATGTACTACGAATTCCAGATCGAAAATAATATTCACAAAGAACTATCACATTCTTCCATGCATGATATTGTGATCTAAGCGTTTATTATATACAGCGTAGAACCGTTGTTCGAATCCCTGTAAGAATGCAGGTGAATTTTTCTGTTTCTTGAATTCGAAAAACCCAAAACGTTTCTGCACATTAAGAACAATAAAAATATTCAAAAAACGTTTGTTCATGTCACCGTGTGTGAGGATTTTCATAAACAAATGAGAACTAAATTTCCTCAGAATATGTTTGTATTTCTCTATTGCAAAAAATGCTTTTAAGACAAAAATTAAGCAGGTACACCGAAATTAATGCTGATCTTAAAGAAACTCGACAGTTTACCGATTAGAATAGACATATTTTATTTCTTGTTATTAAAGTTGATCTGCCTAAAATGTTGCTTTGGATAAAACTGTGAAGAAGAAGTTTTATGCAAGTAAGTATTAAACTATAAATTTTTTTATCATTTAAAAATATCCATAATATCAATAGTTACTGCAATCTGAAAATATCTTTATTTCCTTAAGTTTGTCTTCATTTAAGATACAATTTTGACTACTTAAAATTGTTAATGTACTATATTTTAAAACTTCCAGAACTACACAGCTTTACTTGAAATCAAAGAAATCATATTCCTGTAAACATCATTTTACTTCCTCTCGACATTTTCATTTACGTTTAACGTTACATTATTCTACTTCGGAATTTTATAATTTCAAATTCGTAGCAAACATTTTTGTGAAATATGGTTTTAAGATCCCTTATTAAAGTAGGTTAACAAACAAATAATTTACAAAATAGTCCAAAGTTTGTAATAAAATATTAATGCTAATAAAGAATGTCCGTCTCTACAAATTTATGCTTTTTACGTCGACGTAAAGCTTAGATCTTGACTAAGCACGTATGCATATCGAGTATTCTTAATTAGAAATATCTACTGAACTGCTGAAATCTATTTGAAATACTTTTATATTTTACTTCCTTGTACAAAGTGAAGAACATATTGTAATCACAAAAAATTCCGTGTACCATATGTCAACGAAAATATCCATTTAGACTGCTTTCGAATGCAATTTAACGCTGTTTTTGCGTCACATCTGAACATAAGGACAGAATAAAGGACTCTAGCTCCCCAAACGAATTAAAAAACTGATTTAAACTGTATTCAGAAGAGATTTTTCGTGGTGTCTGTACATACCGTGCGTACGTATGTATTAACGCCGAATAACTCAAAAACGAGTAGCCTCAGAATATTGAAATTTTGGATATAGTATTGCTATAACATGTAGCTGTACCTCCCTTTTTGGTTGCAATCCGCCGCACCAAAAGTATATAAATATATATTTATGTATACCCACTCTGTTACTCGGCTCAGTGACCTTAGTTTTTTCATTTTTATATGTCGGTTAATTGCGCATTTTTTACTTTAAAAATTATTTACTTGTGTTGCTCTTATGTCTGGTTAAGGTTTTTATGCCTTTAGTAAATCTTCATGCAATATTTGTAGAATTAGCAACAATTTAAAAGTTGTTTAAGTGCGACTAAGTCTAATTATGTTTACTATAACAGCCATATTTGTTTACAGTTGAAACATAGCAGAATAGTGGATTTATCGCCAGTCTAGAGAAACTAAGCTTAGCAACAACAAAGATTACGCCTTCTTTTATTATTGCGAATTAAATAATGCTTAATCCAGTCTAGAATTTATTCGAAGAAATAAGTGTTCAAGATTTACTTCGTAACTTTTAATATAGATATTCTGAAGTTTTAATGTATTTTTGCCCTGTCGCGAAGTGAGAACTGAATTAATTGAATGAGAAATACTAAATCGTCTGTGAAAAACGTGTAAGGTTTTAGTTAAACTAACGAAGTTTTATTTTAATTTAAATCTTTCTAGCTCTTCTCAGTTTCAACTTCCCGTTAGAAGAAGCGCGCGTTTTCAGCTTATGCTAATTTGAAATGGAGCCAAGTTCTATTTAAACCAGAGGTAGAAACCTCTCAGGGTGAGAGCTTTTAGTCTCAGATCACGGTCACTCTATTCGACGTTCGCCTGACCAGCTAGCATTTAAATTCTAAGCCATAGTGCTTTTACGTGATTGCTTATTGAAATAAATCCAAGTGCGTCAGTATTAATAAATCTTGCTAAGCACCATTTAGTTAAAGGCCAACCTCGCATATAGCTCTGCGAGCAATGATTATTTAAGTTCTGTTCAGCTTTAGTTTAAATATTAGTTAATTGTTCATTTTAGACCGAAGTGTGGTCTTTACTTTCTGTATCCCTCCCGAGTTGGGAAGTGGTTGTAAATAATATTGATTTAATAAAAGAGGATTTTAAATCCCTTTCAAGTGCAGTTATTCGACCACTTAAATCACAATATCTACCACCAGAACATAGCTGCATTCAGCTCCCTGTTCCAGATCAGGACTTCAGGACTTAAGGAGTTTCACAAAGATGTTTGCCAAGAATATGCACCGAACACACAGTCCTGACAAACGGTTCTTTTTTTTTCCCATCATTTTAGATTTATTATAGTTTTTGAAAAACCCATATGGCTGCGATTAGATAATTCTTCAGATGATATAATTTTTGCGCATTCTGAGTTATAAAATGAATGAGACGTAACGCTGTTAAGTGAACCTAGCGCCAGAATGTCGCTATGGTAAACAAATATAGTGAATTTTAAAGAGTGCAGTTATTCTATTGCTGTTTATGCGCAGTCGACGAAGTAGATTTAATTCAATCCAATAAGTTTAAACGAAATGCAAGAAAACATGCGTATAGTTTAATATTCCGTACAACGAAGTGATGTGGTGTATACATCAGATTCTTTAATTGATAATCGGAATTTTCGGTGAAATTTTCATCACCATTATTGAGATCTATAAATTTTACTTTGAGAAGACTTCTTATTGAAATAATTGTTTTATTAATAATTACATGTATGAAAAATAGAATAATGTGTGGACCTGTATTCTTCTACCTTTTAATATACAAAGCAAAAATGAAAACAAAAGAGAAACACCGCAAGTGAAACATGAAATTGGTACCCAACAACCTTCAGTTCGGCATAGATTTAATCAAGATTTTAATTGATTTCGAGGGCAGACCCTCTTCGTCAAGAGCAAAGAAATTTTTATTTCTTTGCTCTTGACGAAGAATGAGCAGAAAAAATTTTTATTTCTTTGCTCAGAGCGTCAGAGCAAAGAAATTTTTACTTCTTAGCTCTTTTCTTCGGCAGGAGCAAAGAAATAAAAAATTCTTTGCTCCTGACGAAGAGGGACCTGTACCTATTGGCCTTTGAAATCGATTGAGATCTTGAATAAATCTAACTTAAGCTTTTTGCGTCACTAATTTTATGTACAAAGCAAAATGTTCATGCGGAATATACTGATTAATCAAAACGAAACGCATTAGCAATACCCAATTCTGTTAAAAGAAACATTTGAAAATTAAATTCTGCCAAGACAAATTTGCAAAACTCTTTCGTTTGAGGTTGAACTAAATTATCTTATACATTATTTCCGAAATTATCTTTTTAGACTAACCACTTGCTTATGCTGAGATAAAGTCAGTCATTAAATATTACCCTTCGCATTGTTTGCTTTCAATGGCCTTAACTTGATGCTCGTACTGTGAGATAACATTTTACAAAAATCTGAGTAATTCCAGTGTTACATAAGAGAACAGAAACTGATTTATATAATCAGGTAATTCGGTTTAAAAGCCTTCAGTTTAAGTGCACACAAGAGTATCTTAATTTAGTATAAATCAGATTAGAAATAATCATATCTCAAGATTTCAATGGATGTAATTCTCCATGAAGAACTTCATAGCTATTTTCTTCAATAAGATTTAATGAATTCACTACCATTCAAGCTTCTTTTGCTAAGAGAATGTGTGGTGTCGAATTCATCAGGCAACTGTATATTTTTCAGAAGGTTTTTAAACAACTGTTTCAATTTTGCTGATGTTTTTCAAAAAGAAAATGAGTCATTCAAGTTCTTTTAAATGTGGTCTTTTTAAAATCCCACTAATATATTATTAGTTCCATGTAAGATAAACATAAAAAAAAATCTCAAAGCTCTTAGATTTTATACTAGGCCAAAGGAGCTCTTTTTTATTTACACATGCGTACATGTTTTTGTGTTAACTCCCCTTTGGGCTAAAAATATTTAAAAACAGCACATCTTTAAAATTACAGATAGACAGTCACGCCTTGAAGATAAAAATATTTGATTCTTACAGCGTTTCCACTGCTCGTTTTGAAATCGTTGAGTTTTTTAATCAAAAACTCGTTTTAAAATTTTAAAATATAAAAAATATAATAAAATAAATTCGAAATCCAAGATTCTATCTTTCAGGTGCCCATATGCGGGTGGAGGACTACGTTATTCAAAATTTGATGGCTTGAGGAATCGCTGTTTTATCACAATGCGAGAAACATACATAAAATGCGAATTCCTCATTATTTAATTACATTAGATATAATACAGGGCGATAATATTTTATGGCAACAATTTGAAAAGTGATACAGCCGTTTATAGTGATTCGACGCTAAATGCCGTTTCAAGACTGATAACCCTTCTGAGCTAACGCCGCTTTGGGCTTGATCTAATTTTTTAAAAATTTTAGAGATCTAGTAAGTTTACAAACAGGTCAAATACTTTTCTTATTTCAAGTAATAACAATATTAACACAAAATTAGATACAGTTGAATACGTGTTTTATAATAATGTGTTATATACGTGTTATATATAAACAGAAAATGATAATGATTTCAGCAAACCAGATTAGTTTTTAATTGCACTTCAATTTTAGTCAATTTCGGTCTTCATACTTTAGTCTAAAGTGCATTAAATCTAAGAATCGTTAAGTCTGGAAGCACTAAGCCTAAGAAGCATTATGTATTGTACTTATACACATATAAAACCATCTTGAGGTGGAAGAGTATGTGAAAGATAACACATCAGGAAACTGTACCTGTTTCCATTGATAAATATTCCTCGTTTTTTATTATTTATTATTTATGTTTATAAATATTCCTCGTTTCGCGACAATACTTTAGATTCCTTTTCGCGTTTATTTGCGAGCTAAAATTTCAGGATAGCAGCTTTGCAGTAAATATTCTGTTTATGCAATTTTCTTCGTATAGTATTGTGTGTATAGTATTTCTTCGTATTGGGTTTTGTAGATGCATGGTAACCTCGCGGTCTCTTTTTCGAGTTGCAGTCTCCGTTCCAGTAATTGTTCTTTTGGCGTAATAATCCTTCTATCACTGCTGGGATGCCCTTCGAAAACGTCGCTGCAAATATTACAACTTGGACGAAAATCTCGCGGAGAAAACAACGCAAGGCGAAAACATCGTCTTACAAAATATCGTGAGAGATAACAAAGCAAGGAGAAAAATCTCAGTTCTAAAACATCGTCGTCGAAGATAAAGCGGTTCAAAAACTTCGCACTTTAAAAGTATCGTCGTAGGAAATATCGTGGTAAAAAATAAAGCACTTACAAATCATCGTATGACGATAACATCGCAGACATGCATTTTTCAAGATTGCAAAGTTGCAAATGGATATTCCCATAATAATTTGTGAGATGAAGAAGGAGTGATGAATATTTTTACTTTCATTTTTTGCATTCTTGAATTAACTAATAAATTTTGCTGAAAAAAATCAGAAGGATATTCAAAAACTAAAAATGAGCAGAAAAATAGCTCTAGGTATTGCAATTAATAGAATTTTAAACTAATATAGTTAACTAATAAAGGCTATTAATTAAATCATCCACTTCATTAAGTCTTATTCGTATTTTTTTATGCAAAATATAGTCTAAAAAAGATTAGAAATAGGAAGATGAATAATTGCATGCGGTTACTTCTATTAAAATTGCTTAATTAATTGTAAATAATAAAATCCTGTCAACTGCTATAAGTAACATTGGTTTTCTAGTCATTTTCAGTTTCTGAATAATTAAGTTTCCTTCTTGATTTTTCAGCAAAAATATATTAGTTAATTCAAAAGTATAAAAACAAAATGCTCCTCATTCCTTCTTCATCTCACAAATCATTATGCAAATATGCATTTGTAACTTTTAAAGCCTGAAAACATATTTTTGAGATGTTATCGTCATGCAATGATTTGTAGGTGCTTTATTTTGTACCACGATATTTTCGACGACGATGTTTTTAAACTGCGAAGTTTTTGAACCGCTTTATTTTTGACAACGATTGTTTGTCCTACAATGTTTCAGAATTGCGATGTTTTCTCCTTACTTTGTTTTCTCTCAGGATGTTTTGTACAATGACATTTTAGCGTTGAGTAGTTTTCTCTGCGACATTTTCGTCCACGATGTTTCCTCCTGTCCCCCTCTGCTGGTAAGCTTCATTTTCTTCCCATAGTTGCGCTTAGCATACTAATGTTGTGCCATCAATACTGTAGGCTATCACATTAGACATAGCACCTCTCAATGTCCCCAATAATTTTGGAAAAGTAATAATCAAATCTTTGAAATTCAGTCAAATCCCTCCTTTGGAAACTACAATTTTTTTCTATATTTACAGAACTGGAGAACTGGTAGAAATTACAAACTGGAAATTTGCAATTTTGCACATTTGTTTTCAATCTTTTTGACAGCTCTCTGTATCTAGGTGCGCAAGTGGAAGCCTTTCTAAAAGGGTTTTACGTAAGAGACAAATTCCAGAAAGATTTTAAAGAGAATATATATTTTTTTCTCTCTTAAGCTTTGTAGTCAATTTTCTAAAAGAACAAATTTCGAAAATGCTATATTGGAAGATTATGTGATTGTTTGATTTGAAATAAAGCAAAACACGTGAAAGTTACCTGCAAAGCTGGATATTTCTTCTTCGAAGACTTTTTGAAAGAAACTGTCTCATGTGTATATTACGCATAATGAAAACCACGAAAGCACCCATGCGTGCTGCGTTCCGAACTCAGATCGACGCTGTTATCTATTTTAATAATAACCGATTTAAAGGCAACAGTTAGTTATATTGTACTTTAAAATTACTCCAGATGTATTTTTGCGATATAAAACTACTTGCACACATTTTTATGAATGTTGCTTAAGAAAAAAAATATGGAGATCTTTTGAGAGAGTAATAACTGTAGAAGACGTAGAAGCATTACAAAGAAGATAAAAAATCGTTAGGTGTTTGTTTTAAAATTTTTAAATTGAATACTGTGTACGTAAAGTTACGGATCCTTATTTAACCAATGTTAGTTGAAAGCTGTATTGTGTATCATTCGTCCGCAAGTTGTAATTAAAAGATTTCCAGTTGGAAAGAAATACGAATAAAATAAAAAATCAGTTACAAACACCTTTACTAAATGAATGCCTTATAGGAAAAAGGGAATTTATACAGTCATTGAGTTATTTTGAAGCAGGAAACATGAAAAATATGCAGTTGTTCTCGGCGAGTTTCGAACCCTGGACATCTTGAATATGCGTCGAGTATGCTTCCATTTACACTACGAAGGCAAGCACAAAGAAAGGAGAAAATACCTTATACACCCCCTTCTAAAGTCGGATTAAAGTTGCATGGTAAATCAACGCGCATGATACTAACTACCATTACATATGGAAATTTTTTTATGATAATTGGCAACTGTATCTCTTATAACCATAGATGAGACATTTGCCTTTACATTCCTCATACGCGTATTTTAGCAGCTTTCGCATTTAGCTTATCTGCGATTGTAATGTAATGCCTTAATTCTCTAACCGGCAGGGTCGTATATATACGGCCTAGAATATTTTTGTGATATCTGTTCGAACGTATATATACGTGCATATTAAAATATGTCGAAGCAATTAAGGCAATATATTAAAAATACATAAATCCAGATATAAAATGCCAGGAAATGTTTTACATTAAATCAAGAAAATAAATTTTTCTGGTAGTAGTTTTGGGAAATTTCTGTTTTCTCAGTGAAAACCCTGGCCGGTCAGAGGGTTTTGAACTCTTTTGAATAAAAAGAAATAATTGCGGATAAAATTTAGTACTTTTAAATATCTAATGCATTTCTCCTGCATGCTAATAAGAAATATTTTCGGTGGATCTTAAACACTGGTTCCAAATACTTCAGGCTGGAAGACATTTGAAATTTTATATTCACACCATTTTTGCTGATGTTTTTCAGAAAATTATATCCTTGCTTCTGGGTTAAAAGGCAGTATTGTACAATATTCACTATCCACTTCAGTAGATAAAATCCTTATATTGTTCATTTCGGGTCCATATCCCAGTTTCATTTAAATTAGATATATCCTTTATAATATTTTTTCTCTTAACAAGAGTTCTGTGTAATTAAAGTAATTTTCGTACCAATATACTTTGATAATGGCACTTATCAAGAAATTAATGTTCTATTTCTAGTTTGTTATTATGACAAAGCATACTAGGGTTATCTGCCTAAGGGGAGGAAAGTCTTCGTGGAGGACTTTCTAAGGGAAACTTAGCTCGTATACACTTTACACATGGGGAAAACCACGAAAACGCCCGCCCATGCAGCCAGCCCGTTTACTTGGATTCGAACCTAGGTCGGAATTATCAGTGTTCAGCAATTTCACCGCTTGGCAGCTGGTAAGCCCAAGAAAATAATGTCTTTCAGAACACATTCAAAATTTTCAAAATTCTTAACTTCATCCATGCAATCTGCAGGTTTGTCTTCAAGAAAAACTCGAAATTCTTATGAGTTTTACTCTCAGAAGCAAACTCTGCTTTCCTAGCTGTGTCAATATCATGTATAAGTTATTTTATATATTTTGTGACTAAATTGTATTGTAATATCTAACAAAGATAAATATTCTTTCATACTTTAAATGAAATATGTTCAAATTTTTTCCTCTTTAAAAAGAAAAGACTTCACACATTCCCAAAAACAGACTTCTGTGTTTAAAATGGGTATAAAATTTAGTAATCTTCTATCTCATTTTTTTCTATATTGCTAGTTATAAAATGATTTCCGCTGAGGTTAACGATTTTCTGACACATTTTAGCTTTTCTGTTAATAATTGTTTTATGGGGTTCCTGTTCTTTTTTCTCTAATAGTGTACCTAATAACCTGCTAACCTGTTACTTAAAATAATAGAAGAACAACATTTACACCGCGTGAAACTTTGGAAATAATGAAAATAAAATCTTGGATTTGCTGGCAGACTATTAAACTAAGAACACAAAACGAAAATTATGTACAAAACCTCTCTCGCACAAATGTGTTCAAACCAAAAGTTAGTTTTTATCATATTAGTACAAATTTCTGCAACATAAACAACAGAAATGTATTTTACATTAGATTTTTTTAATTTAGAAAAAAAATGAGTTTAATGCATAATTTTATACGAACTAATTAATTATAAGCACATCGAAAAATCTAGACATTCGGATAACGTTTTTCTTTCTGTAAGTCTTAAATTCGGATAACCTTCTTCTTTCTTAATTTACTATATTACAAGAGGTGATTTTTTATTTTTCCCATTTATTGGATTTTTTTTATGTACAAAGATTATATAGCTAAAACATGAAAAATATTTTCATGAAATAAACTAAAAGAAAATTACTGTTTTCGTTAAAATTAAATAATTAAATTGTTTTTATTTGTCTAATCACAGCATATCATTGTCCCAACTAAAGTGAAACAATCATACTAATTTTTATATTAGGACTCAAATTCTAAGCATATAATCTTGCTTTGAACTTTACTCTATTAAAATTAAACAAATAACTTTGTTTATTTGCTTAAAACAAAACACATAAGCCACTTCTGTTGAACAAATTTAAAATCATAATGTTTTCACATATAACGGAGTAATATATTGTTATTAAATTTTTTTCATTTACAGTCTGAAATTAATTTAAGGTTTGAATGCAGGGCACGCTTAAGTCAAAGAAAGTATTTAAAATCAGAAAACTAATTAGCAGCAAGCTTAATTTACATTTCCCAGAAAGAGATAAAACCATATGATCTTAAGCATCCCCACAACTGGAATACCGAATATCCGGAGTTCGGATAACAAGAGTTCTGTAATAAATGCCTTTTTATTCTTTTAGATTCCGCATCGTCATTTTGATTTATCGACATACTTTTATGTCATGAAGAGATTTTAAATTTACACTATTATTATGTTTTCTGAAACATAATATTTTATTAATATTTTGAGCATATATTAGCATTAATATTTTGAGCCTTTTCACCATTCTAAAACGTATTTAATACTATTAGAAAAATCATGTCATTTATTGCTAAAAAAATTCGAGAATAATTCTAGAATATTACATCATTTTTCTGTTAGCTTTTAAATGGATTTACTTCTTATTTTTATCCGTGTTTTACTGCTTGACACTTAAAACATTATTTTTCGAGAGACCAAAAAATAAATAAATAAATAAATAAGCGAAATAAATAAATAAAATAAAGTGCTTGATATAAGGAAAGTTATATCATTTTTCTCGCTGCAAGATACTCTTGCATATGTTCATTTTTCCTTAAATCTTTGTTAAAATTGAGAATTACTATCATTATTATACTCTGTAAAATAGCGCTTTTTATTTAAATGAATTTAAAACCTCTAAAATGTATGGCATAATCAAATATAGAATACATTGGAAGATTAGCTGCGTTGATACCTTTAATTAGAAAACACAAATTTTATTCTTATTTCATAACATGAATGCAAGTCACCCGACTTTCAAGTTTTTAAACCATAGGAATACATTTTTCAGTTAGTAATTTCTGTATAACGAGCTATCAAAAACATAAAACCTGATTTACATTTTTATCTGAAAACTAAAAATGTTTAAAAGAAACTGTGTT
The DNA here is from genome assembly GCA_000611955.2 of Stegodyphus mimosarum. Classification (NCBI taxonomy): domain Eukaryota; kingdom Metazoa; phylum Arthropoda; class Arachnida; order Araneae; family Eresidae; genus Stegodyphus; species Stegodyphus mimosarum. Next base: position 201,994 of record KK113532.1, read on the forward strand.
AAGAATATCTTGTTATTACAACCCATTAAAATTCATTAGCCCGAAAGAGCGTTAGCCGGGAAGGGTTATCAATGTTGAAATGCCATTTTGCGCCGAATTACAAAAAATCGTTGAATCACTTTCCAGATTGTTGCCACCAAATATCTTCGTCCTGTATCATATTTAAAGAAATGAAATAATGAAGCATATTCATGAATTAATGTGCGTTTCTCGAACTGTGAAAAAACAACGGTACCTACAGCCATCCAATTTTGGATAACGTAGGCTTCAAGCCTGGAAGCCCGAACTTGGAATTTCGAATCTCTTTTATTATCTCTTATAATCTGTAAACTTTACCGAATTTTTGATTAAAACACTCAAAGATTTCAAAGCGAACAGCGGAAGCAGTGTACGGAATAAAACATTTTTATCTCCAGCCCTCGAGATTGTCTAATGGAAATTCTAAAAATATGCTGTCTTTAAATATTTTTAGCGCAAATATGCTCTCAAAACATGCATGTATCTGTAAATGTTAAAACCGCCCTTTGGTTACAATATAAAATCTAAAAGCTTTCGGATGTTTTAGCTCAAAGGGCGTTAGTCCAAAAGAACTATTAATTTCGTTTTGGCATTTTGCATTGGTTCACTATAAATGTCGGTTTCCAAATTGTTGCCACCAAATAGTAGAGCCCTGTATTACATTTAAATAAATTAAATAATGAAGAATCTGCATAAATGTATGTATGCTCCTAGCACTGCGATAAAATAACGGTACCTAATGCCATCGAATTTTAATCACGTACGTTTCCACCCGAATATGGGCATCTGGAAGTCCAAATTTGGAATTTGGCAGTTGTTTTAGCATCTATTTCATATTTTGTAAAACTTTAATGAATTTTTGATGAACAAACTCAAGGATTTCAAAGCTAGCAATGGCAACGTTGTACAGAAAAAACACTTTTATCTTCAGCTCGTGAGACTGTGTATAGGAAATTCTAAAGATATCCTCGATTTTAAATTATTTGCGATACTGCTGTTGATCTGAATTTTATAGTTTAAGTGCGAAGAACATGATATTTAATAAATAAAGGTATAAAAGGGTAAAAAAACGCCCCTTTGGACGTAATGTAAAATTTGAAAGCTTTCAGATTTTTTTTATTAAATATTTGGTATAATCTTATGCTTTTTATGCTTAAAAGCATGTAATCAGGTGAAATTGATTACAAAATAGAAAATTTATTTAACCAACCATAAAAGAGCAAATATAATTTAAGCATTCGTTTTAACTGCTCAGTTATAGTAATTGTTCAAATGATTCTTGAAGGTACCAAAAGTAATAAATTATTCGCATGGTTTATAACTGACAGATTTCTTCAGATCTTTATTTCAGTATTAATTTGAAACGAAAAATCTCGCTGCCATTTGAGAGAAAAAAAAAAGATTTCTAATCTTCTGAGATAAATTATTCTGCACACGCGCAATAGTTGGTTAATGAAAATTACAGTATATATTGAACATTATCTATTCGCAAAATCAGAAAAAAAGTTTGAAAGCACAAAACCGTAAAGTGTCATATCTAAGCACCATATTGAATGCGAAAGTTGGAATAAGTTCATTAATTCAAATTTACGACAAAATAAAAGATTGTAGTGGCATCAAACTATCTATTTGAAGAAGCCTTTTATGTAGCTTTATCAGAGACGAAAACTGCGAGAATAATTGACACCTGAAAGAAGCAGCGTTAACTTTGGTTTTAACATTCTGTTCTAAATTCCAAATGTTATTCATTTATCTTTTATATTTCTTCTATAACAAATTGAATCTTTTGAATGAAATCAACATCGAAGATAAGCTTTTATCCGTTAGCAATATTCGAGTTACTGTCTAGCTTTGACTAAGAAGTTAAGCATCTGAAATGGATAATAGAAATTTTGGAGAAAGTATTAAAAATAAAGTCAAATATATTTCGAATTGTACGACTGGTAGCCAAGCTGTGCAGTTCTGGACAATTTGTCAGTCTGGAATGTAGATCTTTTAAAAAATCAACATTATTTTCTCCGAGTAATATTAAACATCAAATGTTATATTTATATCAGATTTGTTTGAGAATAAATCTTATTAAAATTTTAAGGTTAATTCTTCTTATTTTGTGTTTTACTGTCTCCAATACTTTAATGTTTTTATCAAATAGGCAGCCAAATTTTGCAAGCTATTGCTGCAAACTGCTTTATATTCCCAAAACGAAAATTTAATATTGTTTGGATTTAATTCTTAATTTTACTAATTGAGTGTTTAAGAAATTTTTGTTATAATTCAAAGACACTGATTAAAAACACATTTTAGCTTTTACTAAAATTTTCCATTTTCATAATTCAGATATTAAAACTCACACTCAAACAAAGCAAAACCTTTGTGCTACAACTTGCAATTATGCCTCATTCACCTGTTGCTCTTCCAAAGTCATTCTTTTAAAACTTTTCTTTTAAAAAATTCTTTTAAAACTAATTCTTTTAAAAACTTCTTTTTCCATTTCATCATTTTTAATTTTAAATGTTGATACTTTACATAACCAAACTGCGCTTAGTTGGATTTAGTTTAAAACTCGAGGAAGAGAGAGAGAAAGAGAGAAGAAAATTAAAAAAAAAATTCTTTATAATTCAAGGACACTGATTAAAAACTCTTTTTAGCTTTTACTTAACTTTCACATTATCATAATTCAGATATTAAACCTCACACTCAAAGAAAGCAAAACCTCCGTAGCACAGCTTGCGATTATGCCTCCTTCAACTGTTGCTTTTCCAAAGTCATTCTTTTAAAACAATTTTAAATATTGATACTTTACATTACCAAACTCCGCATACTTAGTTTAAAACTCGAGAAAAATTGTAGATTAATTCTATTAAAAAAAGAGACATGCAGAGAGAGAGAGAGACAACAGATTGTATAATAACTTACTAATATATAATCCTAAACTTTGTTAAGTGGGGGTATTCCAAACCAGGCGTGATGCTCCCCAAAAACCACGTGCAAAAGGCACTCACACTAGGTTAGTTTTAAGAGGTACAGAAAATATTGAACTTCAATGTGCGTTACATCTCCAAGAGAATGATGTGGATGATGAGAATCCAAATGTCTTTATGCCATGAATGTAGGGCTGAAGGTTTATTTACAACCGTTCAAGTTCGTTTTAGAAAAGAGAGCACCTTGAAAGATGATCCAGGGTTACCTGGCGGAAATTTCTGCGCCAAGGATGGCTGGCTCTTGGCGACATTTTTTTTCCCTCACGCTCGCTTCATTAAGAACCGCTGAAGTAAAATAACTGTATAATGAGTTCTGCTCAGTAGGCTTACATAAAAGAATAAAAACAATACTTTTATTTTACCTTGTTAACTGCGAATTAAGTGATTATTTTGTGCGATAATTATCCCATATAACCTAGATTTAAGGTTATTTAAATTAAGATGATGCGTTTTATTGACTGATGATGAAAATGAATTGCTCTTTGAATTTTTTTAATTTATTTAATTAATAAAAATCAATTAAATAGCAACTCCACTTTTTTATTTATTAGTCCAAAGTGGCACTTTGCCCAGAAAAAATATTAGTTTAGTTTTGGTATTTTGCGTTGATTCACTATAAATGTCTGTTCACTTTTCAAATTGTTGCCACCAAATCTTTGAGCCCTGTATTGCATTTAAAGAAATTTAAAAATGAAGAATCTGCATAAGTGTATTATGTTTCTCCCATTGTGATAAAACAACGGTTCCTAGAGCCATCCAATTCTGAATAACGTACGTTTCCACCCGAATATGGGCGTCTAGAAGCCCAAATTTGGAATTTGAAATTTATTTTATTACTGATTTCATATTTTGTAACATTTAAACGAATTTTTGATTAAAAAACTGAACGATTTCAAAGCGAACAATGGCAATACTGTAAGGGAAAAAAATTTCATCTCCAGCGCACGAGACTGTGTATCGGAAATTCTAAAGATATGTTCATTTAAAATTATTTTGCGATATTGCTCTTGAACTGAATTTTATGGTTTAATCTCGAAGAACATGATATTTAATAAATAAAGGCAACACACAAAACGTTAAAAAAATCGGCCCTTTGGGCGCAATGTATAATCTGAAAGCTTTCAGATTTTTTAATTTTGTTGGGTTTTTCTTTTTCTTATTATTTATTTATTTACTTTTAGGATTTAATAAGATTGTTTGAATAAAATGAAAATGGCAACAAGCTTTCAAAATGAGGTAATATTTTTTCTGCAATTTTAATTCAGTTTGAAGAACGTTCGCTGTATTACTCTTATAACAATAAGCGCTTTCAATAGATTATTGAGATTGTTTGAATGTAGAAAAACCTTCATTCATCGAACAGATGGATATTGAAATTAAGGTTAAAATTTTCAAGGTTCAAATTACATAGAACAAAAAAGATATTCCCACAATATCAGTTTGCATTTATTCGGTGTTTCATTTAATTAAAGACACGTGAGATATTTATAAATCCAAGTCACAATATATATATATATATATATTACCGTGAAAGACCAAAATCTGGAGTATGTCGATATTCTCCGAAGAATGTAACATTCACATAGTCGCTTGGCGTAAGTCCGAAATATTTGCTAAATATACTTATATCTCAATTACACCGGCAAATGTCGACATTCACCATGCACTGACGGTGAATGTTGAATAAAAATATTTTTGTTACGTTTTTAAATCATACTGTATTACTAAAACATATAATGATATATACCAAAATAGGAGAAAAGTTAAGTAACAGCACATATAAATAAACTGTGGAACTGAAAACGAACTGTACGTTCTATTTGAAAAAAGAAAATAATACCAGTAATAAACTTACTTAATTATGTAATTGACGTTACGCAGTCTTATTTATTGTAACAACTTAAGCCGTCATGACGCTTTGAATTACACAAGAGTTCCTTGCTTTTACAATGCTTCTTTCACCGATGTATTTGGTACGTTTTGACAATCACCGGATAATGTCGATATTCTACACTTCTGGAATTTCACGGTAACATATATATATATATATATGTAATAAGAAAGTAAGTGGCAACGGATTTGGCGATGGTTAAGCTTAACTGCATAGTTAGAAAGAAACACTCGGAAGACAGATTTGGTGGTAAATTCCACACATAATTTTATTCCTTGATAATGCATATCATCACTATGGGTGCGCTATGCACCCCACAGTTTTATACAGCTCACAGTTCTTAAACAATGGACGAAAATTGAAAAAGTAAATGTTGCGTGGCTAGAGGCACAGCAAAATGCAGCAGAAAAAAACAGCGAAGAGAGAAGAGAGGGAGTTGCAATGAAATTACCCTTTTTATACCGAATTCCATTTCAGATCACGCGATAGATTAATGTCCGGAGGTTGGGTTCTGATTTCATTAATAAGTGGGCATCAAAACTGCAGGTAGTTTAGTTAGAAAAATTACTCTCTGTTAGTTTTAGAATAAAGACGGGAGTTGTTAAAAGACTATTATTAATTTAGTATTTACAAAATAGATTAGATAATTTATATTTCATATATATTTATAACTAGCTATTTGAATTGAATATTAGTCTATACGAATGAGATCAGTTATTTAACACACAGGAAGAAACAATCAGGCAAAGCAAAGCTCAAACTTCGAAATAAATTCTGGAGCCATACCCAATTTTGTTAAAAGAAATAAAAAAAACGCCAAGGATTTTTGTAAAATCAGTAACGTACTCGGCATCAACTGTAAATAAAGCGTTTAATGTTGATTTGAATGTTAAAGAGGTAAAAAACATAATGTGCATCGTCTTTCTCCACGACGTATCGTCGAACGCAGAACGAGCTGCAGTATTCTTAATGAGAAACATTTATCCGCACAAAAATGGAAATATGTTGGCCCAATAGACAATCTTCGATGTATATGAATGACTCCAATAAAAAGAGACCCATTTATTATCATCAAAGAGGAGAAAAAAATTTAAACATGGTTCAAAGATCCAAAGAATAGTTTTTCAAAGAAATTTATGATTTTTCATATAATGGAAAATTAAAAGTAAAGAGAGAAGAAAAAAATATTCAGATCAGCTCCACATATTACCAGGAACATATTTTATACCTAATTCTCAAATACGAAATACCTTCTCTTTACCCACAGTGCCATCAATCCAGTAGACCTGCATCAACACATAGCAAGCAACCATACCCCAAATTCCACTGTTAATTTCCTAGAAAAATTTAAATCAAGGCCATACCATTCACTCGCATCTATACTAAATCTCCTAATATATATGACCCACAGATTTTTGCCCTTTTGAACTTTTAAAAAGCAGTTTGCCCAAACGCCGAGCTACAATCATCCTGGACTTTGGAAAACTGTTCAAGATGAACGAGACAGAATATTTCTTCCAATACTACAAAAGGCTTTATTGTTTTGGAAATTACAGTGTAGAAAGATAGCGAAAAATAAGGGTGATCAAATAGAAGATTCAAAACCCAAAAACATTTTAGGTAAAATATTTCTGTAAATACGATGAAAATCGTCTAAAAAGCTTGTAGGACCAATATAATTTGGGGATAATATTTTAATATTGCATTGAAATATTGAAAGACACTTCTTTTTATTCATATTAAAATTCAAAGTATTAATTCAAAGTAAAATTAGGCTTACACCTGGAATTAGTTTTACCTTTCCCTCTTGAACATGCCTTTTAACAATAATCAAATTTTGCGTGTAGTTTTGATAGCATATATTTTGTTTTAATATTTTTCGTAGCAACTTTACTGTATTTACCTTACACCTGGAACACATAATTTAAAAATAACTACTGTTAGTGGACCTGAATGATGTAGCAATTAGCAGAGGTTGACCACTGCCTCAAAACCAAATATGTAAGTTCGAAGTCCTGGTAAGGGCTTGGCTGTATATAAGCTGTATTCTTCCTCACCTTGCGAATTTGATATACGTTTTCCACTGTGGTGCGTCATGGGTAACGTTTTAGCTGATGAAACAGCTAAATCACCTGCGGATTCGGTCATATTCCCTGAGAAATTTTAATTAAAAAGTGAACGTCTATTGGGTAGAACAGTATTATATTGCATTCTGAATTCATCAACGCATTTATGAATACCAAAAGACTATTACTATTTTCCCTTAAAGAGTAATTCGGCCTAAAGTAATTTTCCGGCAAGAGGTTTTAGGCCAAAATTAAACTCTAATTTTATATTGCAGTCATATAAAACCAGTTTTTTTCTTGTTTATTAAAAATAAAATATTCGTTTGTTTAATTATTTGACGACAGCAAAACACAGCCCATCAATCGCCTGGCAAAAATCGTTGAACACCAGTCGTACGCTCAGTGTTTAAATCGTTGGTGAACGGAGTACCTGCATGGGATTTTGCTTTATGTTTGATGTAAAAGCAGCATTTCCCTTAAAACGTACTCCACGAGGCTCTTGCTGCATTTACGTAAACAGTCTTTATTTCCTTTTCCGTAATCTAAAGAAATCAGTCTAATCTCAATGAGAAAAGATGGAAAGATCCCCACTTTTCAAAAGGAATTGAAATTTCTCCGTATCAGCAATTCATGATGGTTGTATGGATATATGGATATATTCCAGTTCTCTTTGAAACCTCGGGATCTTTCCATGGCATCAGCAATTATTTTTCTATTTCGTTCTACTGTTTTACTTTTTAATTTACACTACTATTTCTTTATTTACACAATAGTGCATATTAGCTTTTAAAACTGCTTTCTTGATTTCTATTTTTTACCACAATAGCGCACTTTTGCATTCTAAATTTCACTTTGAATTTCCTAGAAGATAATTTACTTCCTTTTCTATGCGGTATCGAATTAAATAACATCTTTGCATCAGTTGCACAGGATTTTGCATATTGGTCCTTCTGAATAAATTTTGAAGTTCACTGATTTTGAAGTTTTATTTTTGTTTTTATATACATATATACATATATGTATAGAGAGAGATAGAGAGAGGTTTGGTGTCTGCGCTCCTCTCCCATCTAGGCGGCTTTGGTTCGTTTGTGAACTGGGATTTCTTTCTATTTTTTTATTCCAAAATATTTGAGGAATATAAATATTTGCACTATATGATATAACTATATAAGATATGTCATGATCTGCACTATACAAGATATGTCATGAGAAGCAAACAGCTGTATGAAAACTGCCGTTCAAACGCCAGCTATTTTTTGGACAATCTTTTGTGGGCATTAAAAGCTGGCCAAATACTGTCATGGGGCATATTTCATTATCCTGTTACACTGATATCCAACAGAAATGATAAAATAATCATAAATTTTAATGGCATGAAAAGGTCTGAGTGCTCTAACATAAATATAATCCATTTGCTTGAAAATAACCTTCATGAAAGAATCCCGCTCTTGAAAGATAGCCATTTAGTACTAATTATTGTAATGAAATACCTTTTCAAGATACAGAACAGTACAAGTTGAATATCTATCACTGCTATCAAAAAGAAACGTAAGAGAATAAAGGAAAATTTAACGCTTAAATGCAGTTTTTCTCTTTTGTTAAATAGGTTAATTTATAAATAGTAGAACAATTAATCTGGCATTCACAATATCTTAATATTATAATAATCCAAATAATAACACTATTTTAACGGGAACATCGGATTAATTTTTCCACTAATCTGAGTTTGATTCTAGACATTATCTAAGTCAATGACGCAAATAAAAGTGCAGCCAAATGTGTATTTTTCCAATTGACCTGTTTTGTTCTTAATTATTAAAGAAATGAACAGTGTAATTACTTTTCTTAAAAGGCATACAAGTAAATACTACAGAAAATAGACTGAATTAGATATATCAATTAGTTTAATGGAAATGCTACTACAATATCTTTTTTTAAACAATATTCAGTATTAGACGGCTTTTATAGATTATTATTTGACACCAAGAGCTTATGTATAAATTCATTTTGCAGAAAACAAATATGAGTTTGGAAATCTTTAGAAATCCAAAGAAGATCTGTGGCATCTTAAATGCTTGTGAATTAATATTATACAGAATATAATTTTGTGTACTTATGTCGTTCGGCTTACCTTTCCGTTCTGAAAATAAATTATTAGGTAATCTTGTAGAGGCATTAGGGTTTTTGAAGCAAGAGGCATAAAAAATGTGAAATGCCCTCGCCGGGACTCGAACTTGGTTCTCTCGCATACCCCCCCCCCGAATGCGTTACAGTTACACTGCGAAGGCATACCTGGAAAGAGGAAGAAAATACTTTATACCCTAAAACGATTGAACAGAAGTTGACAAACGATTGAACAGAAGTTGTAAGCTGTAACTTCTCTTTTATGTAACGAATTAAAAATACGTTATTATTCTTCAAATCCTTTGGATTATGTTGGATACAAATTGTGCCTTGGATACAAATAATTGGACTAGAAGAAGAAAAAGAATAAGCATCTTCTGGAAAGCATATTTTAGATGCTTATTCAAAGCTTGCTTAACACTAGGATAGGACACTGCATCCTGGATAGGACACACATCCATCTTGGCTCTGGTTTAAAAGTGCTTATTTTGCAGTAAATATTGATTCTGTGTTTGTGCAAATGGGATTTTCGGACTGCTCAAGTGTTCTGGTTCACGAATATATAAAGCTTTTATACCTGTGAAGCTTATTTTGCAAGATTGAAGAATTTGAAATTTATGACGTGTCATGTTTGCCGGATTTGCATGTACTGTGAGTGATATTTGATTGTATTTGATTTTAAAGCATAGCTAGTTCTAAATGCCTTTGCTATTTGAACGTTTTTGTGCTCCGGTTTGCATTTTTATAAGTTTTAGTGATTTATTTTGTTTGGATTGAAAATTATAAACTTTGAAAATTACCAAGTGTGAAGTTGGGCGTAATGGATGCCTTTTGTTGACATTTGAAAATTTGATGCATCATTTGATCAAGTCTTTCTGCCCGGTGGAAAGAACACTCAGACGCCTTTTTGGTGCACCTATTTGAAGTTTTCTAGCCCGTTGAGCAACTCGCTCACTTTTTACGGTAGAACGTTCGTTTTAACTTTAAAAATTATCTTTTGTTCTTAAGAATGTGATTTTATAGTTATTTTAAAGTTTTATTGATTTTTAGAAATTTCGAAGGTTTTTAATTTGTGTATCTGCGTCTTTATGTAAAAAATTTGTAATGTCTGAGTCCCCAGGCCGACAAATGTCTCAATTAAAGAGTAGTAAGGTGGATGAGGTTAGCGAGATGATTCAGAGAGATAGTAAGGATGATATAGTTACTGTGTTAAAACAAATGAGTGAAGTAGTTGAAATTCTAAGAGAAAAACGAGTATCGAAAATGCTCGCGGAGTCCTTAAGTAACGGAATAGTATTTATTTCAGAATGGGTTACAAAAGGGTATTTAGAACAACTGGACACGGTGAAACAGTCAGATTTGGATGTAAAACTTGATCGGGTTTTGGATGGAATATCTGATATTCAGGATAAGATTATGAGTGAACAAAATGAGAAAACCGATGATTGGACAGAAGTGAAGAGTAGGAGAAAGAGAAATAAGGAGAAAAGAAGTCTAGAAAATGATAAGAGTAACGAGATTATTTTAAAACCAAGGAAAGAGGGGGTGGATGTATACGATGAAATTAAGGAGAATATAAACCCGAGGAATATAGGTATTGGCATCGTGAGATCATATTGCAGAAAAAACGGTGAAATGGTTGTACAGTTAAAAAGTAAAGAAGAATGTAAGGTACTTGAAAAGGAGGTAGTAAACAATCAGAAACTAAATCATTTAGTCATGCCTAAAAGAAGTAAATTTATCAGACCTAAACTTATTGTCTATAATGTTTCCGATGCTATACCTGATGAGAAATTTATTGACGCCTTGAAAAGTGATTGCACCTGTTCACAAGAATGTGTGAAGCCTATTTTCAGAATTAGAGCTAGCGAGCAGGAAATATCCCATCGAGTTTTTCTCATTAATAGCGACTGTCAACATCATATTTTGGAAGAACAACGTTTGTTGTTGGAATGGAAATCCTACTCCGCTAAACTATTTCTGAGACCTAAGCGCTGTGTTAAATGTCTGGCATTTGGACATACTAAAAGAGATTGTGTAAATGCTGAAATATGTAGCAAATGTGCCGGAGAACACGGCAGAAATGAATGTAGGACAGATAAATTATGTTGCATAAATTGTACGGATTACAATGAAAAATTTAAAATGGATTTCGACACTTTGCATGATGCCTTCTCTAGGGAATGCAATGTTTATAGAGAAGAGATGAATTTCTTGAAAGTACATCTGGATATTTAAATTTAAAATTTAACTGAATATGACGTCGGCGGGGACTTTTAAGATATTGATTGATTTTACTTTTTGTTTTTACTGTGATTTATTTGATAGCCTACAGGTAGGTATTTTGACCTGGAATTTCAAGTACAGAAGAAGTGGAGGAAACTAGTCCTCACCCCTGGTAAATTGCTCTGTGTTCAGTGAAGGATTTTAAACTATTTGGAGTTGGTTTTGATTTTTTCATTTTTAACTTAATTGTTTTTAAAAAAGGTGTATATATTTGATTTTAAACTTTGTAAATAGCTGATTTTAAGAAACTTTGTATATATTGGATTTTATATAGTGTAAACACTTGATTTTATTATAAGAGATTTTATGTTAATAGATGTGATTTTCTCTTTTATTTTGAGCATGAATATCCTAAGCATTAACTTAAACCATTGTGCAGCTGCCTCTAGCCAACTCTCTGTAATTGACAATATCTTGAAAGAGCCAATACATGTTTTTATACTGCAGGAGCCCTATCATATCAAGGGTAAGATTGCACATATCAATGGAGATTGGAGAGCGGTTGGAATGGAGAATGGTAGGACTGCTATCGTTATTACAGATAGTGACCTCGAATATACTGTAGATTCTCTTCACGATTGCGTGGTAGCAATTACTGTTTATATGAAACAATATAGATTGGCAATCATCTCTACTTACTTTTCCCCTGCAGAAGACTTGGAGGGATATTTATATCAGCTTGAGAATGTTATTAGAACTTATACATATGATTTTATGATTGCCGGTGATTTTAATGCAAAGAATTTTAACTGGGGAGCAAGGGAGATGGATCAGAGAGGAATTTTAACATACGATTTTATTGTTCAATACAGTTTGAAAATTTTAAATATACAAGATTTTACCCCTACTTTTTCTTCCTCTGTTGGTATTGGGTGGACTGATCTGGCAGTCTGTTCACCAAGCATGGATGTGAGTAATGTAAGTTTTAGAGTTCTAGACCTGGAGACACTTAGCGACCACAAATATCTTTTTATTAAACTTGGAGATGTGAAGATTGAGAGAACTATGCAAAAACAGTATTCAAGAAATGTGGGAAGAGTCGCCAACATGATTAAAAAGTGTCGTAACGATATATTTAAGATTGAAGACAGAATAGTACAAGCGAGTAATGCAGAAGAATTAAATGAAGTTGTGAAGGAAATGGAAGATTTATTAATGGGATATATGAATAAATATCTCTTAATCAAGAAGAACTTGAATAATAGGAAAAGTGCTACATGGTGGAATACTGAACTAGATGGTCTACGAAGAAAATTAAGAGCAACGAGGAAAAGTGCACAAGTTAAAAACATACCTGAAGATTTAAGGATAAAAAGGAAAGTCGAATACAAAAGAAATCTTGCAATATATAAAAAGAAGATTAAGAGTGTGAAAAGTCAATTTAGAGAGAGGAAGTTTTTGGATCATAAAATCTATTACGATAATTATTACAGGATTGCTACTGAAAAAAGAAGACAACATATTATATTGGAAAAAGGCGATAAAAAGTATAAAACAATTGAGGAGTATTATGACCGAATAATACGCAATACGTTGAAGTTGGATGAGGATGATATCGATGTAGATGAGGACATGATAGTGACTCAAAATGATGAGGAAGTAGCGGAAAATGGATGGGAGACGGAAGAAGGGAATTTAATCTACTGTACACCTTTTACATATGAAGAGATCTACTGTGTGATCTCTAGACTTAGTACTAAATCTGCTCCCGGCTTGGATATGATTGGTGCCAATATTATAAAGAGGTTATTTGAGGAATATCCTTCGCTCTTCTTGATAGTATACAATAGATGCCTGGCACTTGCAGTATTCCCGGAATGCTGGAAGATCGGGAAAATTGTACTTATTCCGAAAAATAATGACAAATATCGTCCCATCTGTTTACTCAAGTTTTTTGCAAAAATTTTGGATAAACTCATTACAAATCGTCTCAATTATATTTTATGCAAGAAAAACTATATAAGTCATAGGCAGTATGGATTTCGAAGAGGAAGGTCTACCGAACTAGCACTGTATCATACGATTCAATTAATAAGACAAAAAAAGATTGATTATCACTTAGCGCTCATCTCTTTTGATATTCATGGAGCATTCGATGCAATCACGTGGCCTCAACTTCTCTATACACTCAAGAGGATCGGAGTCTATGGAAATTTGTACCTTCTAATAGAGGACTATTTGCATAACAGAAGGATTATTTACCAAGGTAGCACAAATAAATTTAATTTACAATACCAGATTAAGAAAGGATGCCCACAGGGCTCCTGCAGTGCTCCCCTGTTTTGGAGCCTCATGATCAACGAGATTCTTGTTGAACTCCCAAATACAGAAATTATCTGTTTTGCAGATGATGTTATGGTTTTAATTTATGATCACTCCCTGGAAAAGTTGGAACAAAGATTCAAACACGTCGATCTATTGTTTAATCAATGGAGTGTAAGGCAAAAGATTCATTTTAATCTAGAAAAGACAAATGCAATATTCTTCCCAAGAGGTGGTGCTCAAACTAGACCTCCCAGGATAAAGTTTAAAGGTAAGAATGTTAAATTTAAGGACGAAATCAAATACCTGGGAGTAACTCTGGATAAAAAACTGAATTTTATATCTCATTTTAAAGAAGTACAGAGAAAAATAGAAAAAGTTTTAACTTTTTACATAAATACTTTCACTTCAAGCACTCTGGCAAACAAGAGCGCAACCCTAAGGGAGATTTATATCAATGTCATTTTGCCAAAGATCATATATGGTGTGGGAGCATGGGGTGTCCGAGCAGGGGAGCTAGTTCGACTGAGATCGAAATTGGATTCTTTGCAGAGAGGTTGGTTATTGGCTATTACTAGAGCTTTTAGAACAGTATCGACGGAGGTTCTGTGTGTTTTAGCCGGTGTACCCCCTCTATCTATTCAATACCGATTTTATTATGATAAATTTCTACTCAGAAACAAATTAAATGAGTCTATGACATATAATGACACTGTCATATGTGCTGAAGACATTACATATTTTAATTCTGAAAATATTTCGCCGATAGAAGCTCGGAGAATTAACTATGATTGTAACAAATTGGGACCACAAGAGATTGAAATCTATACTGATGGCTCTGGTTTCGAGAAGGGCGTCGGTGCAGCATTTGTTGTCTATTTTTATGGACTGGAAATACATTCGCAGAAATTTAAAATGAAAGAGAAAAACTCAGTATATCAGGCTGAAATTATTGCTGTAAAAGAGGCCCTGAATTGGATTGTAAAAGGACTTGCTAACAGACATTGTATTCACATATATTCAGACGCACTTTCAGTCTTAGCGGCGCTCTCCCGGCCAGAGCCAAAAAACGAATTATTGGAAAATATTAAAGATCTTTATTACAAAGCTTATGAAAAACATTCAGTATATCTACATTGGATCAAAGCACACATTGGGCATTGCGGTAATGAGAGGGCGGATGCACTGGCTAAGGAGGCCGCCCTGGGGGATGGAATGGAATACTTATGCGTTAAACCATCAAGAAGAAAGTTGATTGCTACTATGAATGATTATTACCATAAACTATGGAAACAAGAGTGGGAAACTTCCACAAGAAGAAATTACTACCTGAAAGATATAGAAGTTTCAACTAAGATGAGGGTTTATAAAGATACAGACGTTAACCAGATCATTACTAATCATGGGAGGTTCCCCTCTTATTTAAGCAGATTCCACCTCCAGGGCAACGATAAATGCCTCATTTGTGATCAAGTTGGAACCGCAGAACACTTTGTCGAGTTCTGTGCACTTACTCAGGGGGTGAGGATGAAATATGGAATTACAAGTACTAATGAACTTAGAATTAAAAACTCCAAATTTAAACAGTTTGCCAAAGATATATTGAGTATCATCAACAGCAATAAATCAATTATTGGAATTGAGAGTTGATAGGGTATTGAATGGAAATTACTAGGAATTAAGGATGGTTATGAACATTTTAGTTTTATTATATTAACTTAAAGTGATAATATTTTTGGAGTTTAAGAGCTTTTATGTAATATAGAGGATACTATTGTGGAAGTATTTTATTAAAAAATTCTAATGAATTTGAGTTTTGTAATTGCTTTGTATTATTTTGTAATCTTATTGTAAATTGTTGTTCCTCATGGATTTGAGAATTTAGTGCTCAGAATAACTCCCTAAGGCCTTATAAATTTTAGTGAGGAGAGAGATATCCTGTGAACTCATGTAAATGTTTATAAAGAGTAAATGAATATTGTATGATATTGGACGCTGTATGTGATATATTATACCAATTGTATTTATTTGCGGTATATTTTGTACTATATAATGAGATTTTGCTATGAAACCAATGGCTGTATGTGATCCATTATACTAATTGTGTAAATTATGTTATACTTTGCATTATATGATGAAATACTTGCTGTTGTAAAACATAAGATATTGTACAATGTACCTGTGACATGCTCTTACTGTAATTACACAGTTGTGACTTAATTGATTAGGGACTGCTTAAAATACTACTAAATTTGGATTTAATAATTATTGGCAATCTAATCAAAATGATTAATAGAGACATAAAACACTTAATGGAATTAAGTTCTTCTTTCCACTTCTTCACATTTTAAGGTATTTTATCTAGAAATTGATATATTTAAATTAGTCTTTAAAATGTAAATTAAAGAGTTTAATAGAGACAGGATACTCTTTAACTGAATTTTAAAAGTTTAATATTTTAATTTGTTTGACTTTTAACATGGATAGAGAACACAAATTTTAAAATATTTTGGAATAGGGATATATCACCAGTGTTTTTGTTTTTGTTTTTGTTTGTGTTAGATGGGCCTGTCCTCTTTTAGCCATAAGGCCGTTTATTCGGCTAGGGGGGCTGAGGACTTCGCCCTTTACATTACATTACTTTATACTCTAATTCCTTTAAATGTTATCTTTGAGTCTAGATAGACAACCAGATGACTGATCGTCAGTCTTTGTCCTAAGTACACAAGACAGAGAAGAAGGTTTACAACAATCCTTTTTTATTACTTCTTCGTGTTAATATATAGTTCATGCAATAACAAAATGCCCCGCTACTTGACAGATAAACGGAGAATACAATTAAAGTAAAATTTAACTACTTAAAATCTAATATTCACAAGACAAAGTCAGCCTATAATTTTTGTTACAGACCTCGATTCATGCGAGCTAGCCAAGGCTAAATCCGATTCAAATAAGTTTAGAAGTTAGGAGAAAACAGTAATAACTAAGTCCGTAATCGCCGCGCAAAGCTCTATCCTAAACTAACAATTAAGTTGCTATGTACATTAACTAATTGGCATCCTAATGGGGTAGACCAGGGGTTCTCAAACTTTTCAAATTTTGTACCACATAAATATGAAACAAAAATATATGTACCACCATAACAGCCTTTCGCCATTAAAAATCGATGCATCCAAGATTAAAACAAAATGTTAAAAGGGGCGCAATTTTACATTCATTTTGAACATTCATTTAATTTTTTTCTGTAAACATTGTACGACTAAAAAGTATTGTAATGTACCACCAGTGGTACATGCACCCCAGTTTGAGAACCTGTGAGGTAGACAAAAGTAGAACTGAAGTCATTTTACATGTAGCCACCCAACCTGGACAGTGCTTAGTGACTCTGACTCGAAATTTTACATTCATTTTGAACATTCATTTAATTTTTTTTCTGTAAAAATTGTTCGACTAAAAGTATTGTAATATACCACCAGTGGTACATGTACACCAGTTTGAGAACCTGTGGGTAGACAAAGGTAGAACTGAAGTCATTTTACAAGTAGCCATCCAACTAGGACAGTGTTTAGTGACTCGTTACCGAAGGGCCCTGGTTTGAATCCCGGAGAAGGCACGGGTGTTTGTAAATGTATAGTGTATGTGCGGTATGAGGCACTCTAAATATGCGGCGAGACAAAAGTCTTCTCGAGAAGCTTCTGGTAGGAAAAGAGTAGTGAAGACCCTGAAAACCTCCCCCTTGGATGCTCTTCCTCAAAACTGGGGCCGGAACTGAGCTTAAGTGAGGCTGTCACCTACATGGTGCTTAAGGCTCATGTCAACAACAGCGTATTTGACTTCTTGCCACGTTGTCTGTCGTGGGCTTGTGATGACCATTGTCAAACAAGTGAGACTGGTAACTACAACAACATTGTACACAGATGCAAGCCAATGGGAACCAGTATTTCCCCACTGGTTGTTACTGGTACAGTCCCACTGTACTGATTGTATAGCTTGCCGTAGTTTTGATAGAGTTTCTAAATTAAAAATTCGTTAAAGTTCTGCAAAATTTGAAATAGGTAATAAAACAAATTCCAAATTTGGGCTTTCAGATTCGGGTGGAAAAGAACGTTATTCAAAATTCGATAGCTTTAGGAACCTTTGTTTTATCATAATGCAAGAAATATACATACATTTATGCAGATTCTTCATTATTTAATTTCTTTAAATATAATACAAGGCTCTAATATTTGGTGGCAACAGTTTGTAGAGTCATTAGTTTATATGAAAGCAGAAGAATGAAAAATGAGCAACGCCTTCGCCGGGAATCTAACCACGGACTTCTCGGTTACGCGTCGAGTGTGCTGACTATTACACCACGAAGGCATACGAAGAAGGCCGGAGAAATGCCTTATAAGTTTGAAAAGTGAATCAACGCAGAAAGTGGCAAAATGAAATAAAAAAAATCTGAAATCTTTTAGATTTTATATTACGCCCAAAGGAGTGTTTTTTTATTGTTTTGTGTCTTACCTTTATTTCTGAAGTATCATATTCTTCGCACGTAAACCATAAAATTCAATTCAACAGCAAAATAATTTTAAAATGAGCATATCTTTAGAATTTCCAATAGATAGCTTCATTCGCTGGAGATAAAAATGTTTCTTTTTTCGTACAGTGTTGCCATTGCTCGCTTTGAAATCCTTGACTTTGTTAACCAAAAATTCTTTAATGTCTGACAAAGTCTGAAATACATAATAAACCAAATTCCAAATTAAAGCTTCCAGATGCCCATATTTGGTGGAGGATTATGTTATTCAAAATTTGATGGCTCTAGGTACCGTTGTTTTATGACAATGCAAGAAACGTACATACATTTGTTCAGATTCATCAATATTTAATTTCTTTAAATATAATATACGGCTGTAATATTTGGTGGCAACAGTTTGAAAAGTGATTAAACGCAGAATCGGCGTAAAAATCAGAAAAAGAATCGGCGTAAAATTCCAAAACGAAATTAATAGCACTTTTGGGCTGACGTCCTTTGGGCTCAACAAAAAACGCTATTTAAGTTATATTTACAAGCTTTCTTCGGAGTGTTGAAAATATGTCCTTTGATAATAAAAATAAGAATTTTACTTTTTAGTATCAAGGAAATGAGAATACATTTTTAATTTATTTCCCCAAAAAACTCTGAAAGAATTCAGATTTTAACGATAGCCCAAAAGGGCTCTTTTAAACTTTAATACGGTTTTTCAGACGAGATTATCAATGGAGAAGGACCAGATGGAATAGAGAAATATTTTAATGAATATGCATTTAGATCAGCATGGGAACATTATGTATTTTTAGCATATCTAAAAAGTGAAAAATATGTGGTGTAATTTCATAAAAATATTTAATATTTTGAATTAGGTATATCTTGAATTAAATGCGTTTTTATTTCAATCAGTCAGATTAAAAAGTAAAACAAAATCTGATGTGTACACCACTTGGCTTCCTTGTATGTCCTAATAAATTATACTAATTTTTTTGCCGCACTTCATTTATACTTATTTGTTCGAACTTCATTAGAGATATATTTTACATTCAATTAATTCAGTTCAGTTTATATATTTTTGTACGGCAAAACAAATATATATAAACACTCAAAACATCTTCATTAAATGTGTGAAATACAAGAAAACATAAAATACTAAATACACTTAAAACAGTTAAAAAAATCTATTTTTATGATTAACAGTAGAGTTTGTAGGTAAAAACAAGCAATTCGGCCAGCTTGAAAGAAGGCAGATTTTTCGGTGCACAAAAATGAAAATTTACTTTTGGTCGCACTCGGCAAAAAGACATTGAAAATGCAGAAGCTCACTTAATTCACTATTCTTCAGATTTCAAATGTAAACAAACGGCGCTTCGTTAGGCTTAATTAGCCACTTAAAGTTTTAAATTGTTGATAATTCTACAACAATTGCATGCAGATTAAGTAAAGGCATAAAATCCTTAACCGGAACATAAAAATGACTTGATTGAATCAGCTTTAAAGCAAAAAGTCCACAATTTACCAACATATAGGAAACAAAATCTAAACTCACCAGTCCAGGCAACAGAGTGGGAATATATATATAGAACTACATGTTATAGCAATCCCATGAATAAAATTTCATTATTCTACGGCTGCTCGATCTTGAGTTATGCGAGACATAACTTACCTACATACATATGTACGTATGTGAAGAAAAAAAATCTCTTCTAAATCCATTTTAGTTCAATTCACAATCCTTTTTGTCAAAAACAGTCCTTTATTCTATCTGTACGTACAGATGACACTCAAAAACATCGTTCAATTGGTTTCGAGAGCGATTGAAGTCTGCATTTTCGTTGAAATATGATTACAATATTTCCTTTACTTCGTACAAGGAAGTAAAAAATAATAATCTTAAGAACTGAATCTACTGCTTTTAAATAGTTCAGTTTCTTGATTGATAACAGACGATTAAATGCGAAAAACTAACATGTTATGCTTTTCCAAATGGCAGCGGACTCGAATAAAGAGAAACAACACAAAATAATATTTCGAAAGACTAATAGCTCTTTTGGGTTAATAAAACTTCCAAAAATCATGAAAATTTTAAGAATTAATTTTCGGTTATTTTAATTTTTCTTGCGCATATATGTATCATTTTAGATATTATTGAAATTATGACTTATTCATAGAAATACGAAACCTTGGAGCTTTTTACCTTGAATAGTTTACCTTGAACAGTTTTTAAACTAAGTGTACGTAAATATGGAATCAACACGTTTTGAATAAAATTAAAAGAAATATTATATGTTCAGTTAATACTGAAATACGTTATATTAAATCTTCCCAGCACCATAATCATCTTCATATAACATTTCTGCATCATCCTTTTAAAAGTTAAGTAATTTGGACTTAATTTTTGGCTCGTTTCGAAATTTTTTTTGTAACTTAAGGTAACCTATCAAACTCTAACATAAACAACATATAGGAAAATGCATGTTTCATATAATGCCCTGGTTTAAATATTTTAACACTTCACTACAAATGTGAACATCATTTTTCAAATAAATTACTGCATCTGATCTACTTATACACTCACGTTTGTGAAAATTGCAACACCATGAAGGACTTACGCGAGTGAGCTGAAATTTTCAGGAAATGCAAAGTAGCGCATGATATGCAAATGATTAGAATTGCAAATCCGTAGCGCATGCGTATGCTGAGCAGCGCCCTCTGAACGGCTGATGGATCCGAATAAGTAGACGGCTGTAGCGAGGCGTGTATGGTTATCGGTGGTTATCTGCTAGTGGTAAACGTTAACTCAATCTGTACTTATGCCTCGTCGACGAAAGAGAGCGAGATTTGAACAACTTACAGAGTTTGAACGAGGGAGAATCATCGGCCTTCGTGAAGCTGGATTGTCGTATCGTGCAGTAGCCTCTCGTGTGCAGCGTAACAGCAGCACAGTGATGCGCGTTTGGAAGCAGTGGACGGACGAGTGTCGGACAACTCGGAAATCCGGGAGTGGACCCCGAAATGTGACGTCAGCTCGCGATGATAGACACCTGGTCCGCATGGCGCGGACGGACCGTACAGCTTCCTCTAGACAATTGGCAGCACTGTGGTCAATAGCTACAGGTGTTTCATTGTGTGCTTCATCAATTCGTAGACGTCTGCTGCAGTGTGGACTGCGCGCACGGACTCCTTTATACAGGATCCCCCTAACGCACGACCATCGCCGCCTGCGGCTACAATGGGCCAATCAGCATAGAGACTGGCGTGCTGATTGGCAGCATGTCGTGTTTTCTGACGAATCCCGCTTTAATTTGTGGTACCATGATGGCCGCATTCGTGTCAGACGCTATGCCGGTGAACGCCACCTTCCGGAGTGCATTATCGAACGCCACAGTGGACGAACACCCGGAGTTATGGTCTGGGGCGCCATAGCATATCATAGACGATCTCAATTGCTACGAATTGTGGGCAATCTGAACAGCAACCGGTATATCCGTGAAGTTCTACAGCCCGAAGCTGTTCCCTTCCTTCAAAGCTTGCCAGGCGCTGTATTTCAACAGGACAATGCCCGCCCTCATACTGCTCGGATTGTTAAATCCTTCTTTGCAGCGCAGCAGGTACAGCTTCTTCCTTGGCCTGCGTGTTCCCCGGATATGTCGCCAATTGAACATGTGTGGGATGTCATTGGTCGGCGTCTTGCTCGTGATCCTCGTCCTGTTGCGTCTGCAGACGAACTTTGGGTACGCGTACAAACGATATGGAATGCTCTTCCTCAGTCAGACATTCAAACTTTGTTTGACTCCATGCCACGTCGTGTAGCAGCACTTATTGCGGCGCGTGTTGGGCACACAAAATACTGATTCTGATCTCTTGTTCTTGTTTGTTTGCTTTGAACATTTAATCATTTATTTGTACCACTACCACTCAACTGTGTATTAAATTGCATTCAATTATGACGATTCCTTCTTGGTGTTGCAATTTTCACAAACGTGAGTGTATATAGTTATGGTAATAAAATATTATGTTATTAACATAACTGTATATAAGTAAATCAGATGCAGTAAATTATACAGTTATGGTAAAAAATATAGTTATGGTAATAAAATATTTTAAGCGTTTCTATAGGCCAACTCTCATTTGTGTTCAATCATTTTATTGAATATTTTATGTCTGACAGTGAACGAAACACTGTTTTGTTATTTGTAAGTATTTATTCTGGTTATATGTGTTTGTGACTGTATGTTTACTCGTTTTCAGAGCTTTATTATTGTCACATTCTGTATCAGAATTCTTAGAAACCGTGCTGTGAATTGTCAACTGTTGAAAGCCCGAGAAAGCAAATTGCTCATATGGGTTGCTCATCAATTGCTCATTAATTCATGCGCTGACATTACGAAAAACTGCTAATCTCTAAAAGGTCTGAATTCGTAACATTCAGCATCAGTCAAATAAACACTACCAGATACTTTTTTTCCTTATCAGAAAGTCTATCGCTTTTCACGTCGCTGCGAAGAGTTTAACCCCCTTAAGTTTTTCCACGTGAAGAATGCATTTCAGTTTTTGTACTGAAATATTTTTTTATTGAATGGCGGGCACTTGTATATTCAGCACTGGCCACTCCTAACGCCTGAAGTGGTGACCATTTTATAATGGAGGCACACAGTAGGCGGCCATCATTGCCTCCTGTAAAGGGATGGACAGCTACAGCCATGCCTTCTTTCGGATTCGAGCCCGAGACCTTTGGTGCTGTAGTAGGCTCCCCTAACCACTATACCGTCTAATATCATAGCTCGGGACTGTTTGAAAAACCATCTTCAAGGTATTTTGTATGTTCCACTCCATCGGATAACTCGAATGTTGAAATAATAGTGTTTTGTTATGCTTTCGAAAAGTCTGTTTCTTTAAAACGATTTTATTCATTACTCTATTAAATTCTATCCTTCTTATACGCTTGTAGGGATTTATATTTGTTTTAAATAACCAGTTAATTTTAATTTTAAGTTACTTTTCTATAAGCCTTCATTCCCCTAATTGTCAGTGCCGGAATATTTAAATTTAGTAGCGCGCGCAAGAAATGCAAATTCTACCAGTAGAAGAATAAGTCAAATATCAACGTTCCAGCAGAGAAACAGAGAGTAAGGATATTGCCGTGCGTGCTTATGCGCAAACTTCTGTTTAGCAGTACTACTGGTTTTGATGTGGCTTCAGCGCTAGTATTTTGCGGCCACTAGACTCCTCTACGCGCTGTAAGCTACAGGATTATATGAGCCCTGTAGTGTAATTCTACTGTTGTGAATATCTCTTATTTTAAGTTTGATCATACAGTTTCAGTTACCGCCCAAGTTGAAGCGTAGTATGTTAGCGTCAAGTTGACGCATTGTAAATAAATTAAAGAGTTTAATAAAGGGCAGTTTAACCCTTCGTGAGTGCAATCACTATCTCTCAAAGTTCTACACAACAGCAGGAAGGTAGAACGTTACACGCTTCAAAATGTTTCTGATCGTCATGAGTTTATACTAATTTTTGTACACAATGAACAAGACTCTTTTAAACATTCAAAGTCATTTTTTTGCTCACGCTTTTCCAATCACCATCAAATGACGCAGATATGTCTTGTGTTATCCATCATTATCTGTAACAGGTTCTGTGGTTGCTTGCCACATTGAATCAATTAACACTTAGGATAATAAATTCTAGAATAAGTACTTGCTAGAGAGAATAAATTTGATTCCAGTTGCCGCTGTCGCCACGTCTAGCTTGGTAAGCATGCAAGCTGTATACCGGCAGTCGTAACACAGGTGCTTCAAGGTCCAAGTACAAAAATGCTTGAGTGGCTCCAAAGAACAGGTGGTGAGTTTTTGTCACGTGAGGGATGTGAAGAACACATTTTAAAGAATTAAACTGTACATGAAGCATAAAATACATATTTTCCCCAGAAAATAGACCATTATTTACATAATATTTACAAGCATATACCATGCTAAAACAGCAGAAAGTCCTACAAAAATTAGGAAAAAGATTTAGAATGCTTGCACAATATGGAGTTGTAATAACAATTTTAAATCCTACGTAGGGAAATTTTGGTTTTCGTTTAATATAAAAGCTGTGTAAGAGCGCAAGTGCCGACTTTGGTTTTTTAACATAAAAGCTGTGTAAAGGCGCAAGTGACGATGTTCTTGCCGAATTTCATAGCTGAAGTGATTGAAATGATACATAATATTGCAATCTTGTGGGTCCTGATAGAATTGCTTATTAATTTTGTGTAAGAACTTCGCAAGGGGATTCGCTTCATGAGATCATCATGAAGACACTTATTTCTTACAAAAAAGTGGCATCTGTGGTGATATAGACAACCCCTTTTTATTTCTTCAGCTAAAATAAGTTTAGTACGCCTATTCGTAAGATGAACTCTTGGGAACCTCTCGCGGAATACTACTATTGTTACTCCCTACTAAGCAGAGCTAGGTTTCTGAGAAGATTGCTACGAGACTGTATTTGCCATTGATCCTAGGCATATATTTTTAATTTTTCTTCAAGTAATTTAATGCAAACAGTTTCAGCAATTGGGTTAGAATCGTTTTGTAAATAAATGCCTTACAGGAATAGAGCAAAAGGCCCAATTCATAAAATGTTCATTTTGCTTTCGAAAATCAAACCCAAGACAATCTTTTCATACAGGTTTCACGACACATATACCTATGTGTATGTGCATGTTTTGCGTGTTTGTTAAAGATATATGTAATTAATATTTTCATGCGGGCATCTACAAAGTTAATTAAGAATGCTGTTTTAAGAATTAAGAATGCCAGTATGGAATAATTAATTGTAAAGCCGAGGTAATACCTTCTGGTACCTTCTCCATAAATTCAATCGAATATTATTCAGATTTACAAAGTGATATATTAATAAAAGGTAATATATATTTTTAAAAAGTTCATGGCACGTCATCTTAATAAGATTGGCATCCCTCCGTCTAGTATGTACCAAATTTGTAATTCGGGCATCATGAATGCACAGCATCTTCTTTTATGCCCAAAACTAGATAAAGAGTCTCAGAAACGTGATGAGATAAGCAAACTATACTGGACTGCCAGAGCTTTCATGATCTCTTTATAAAGACTACATGTCTTATGTTCCTTTCCTTGTTCCTTAAATTTGTAACTTTTTACTTTTGTTCCCAGGTTCATTTGTTCTGGTTCTTACTTTAAATGATTAGTTCTTTTTCATTATATACCATTGTTCTTGTGTGAAAGCCATATGTAACAACCCTATAATTAAAAAGTGATCGAACTCTGTCTTTTGTTTAAGAATAATTGCACGCGAAGACATGGTTAGGTTAGGTTATTCAATTATGTCAAAGCACACGAGGGCTATCTGCCTGAAGGGAGGGATGCCTTCGTGGAGGACTTTCTAAGGGAAACTGGCTCGTATACACATGGGGAAAACCATGAAAACGCCCATGCAGCCAGCCCGTTCGCGGGATTCGAACCTCCGACCGAACTACCAGTGTTCAGCGTATTTACCGCTCGGCCGCTGGTGGGCGCGAAGACATGAAATTTTTAGTATTTGATTTATGAGATCATTATGGGCTCCACCATCGGCCGAGCGCTAAAATCGCTGGACTGTGGTAGTTCCAACTTGGGTTTGATTTCAGGTTAACGGGCTGACTGCATGGGCGTTTTCCCCATGTATAGCTTGCGTACCAACCAGTTTCCCTCGGAAAGTCCTCCACGAAAACATCTCTCCCCTTAAACAGCTAACCCGTGCGTGCTTAAAATAATAAAATAATAAATAATAATTAAATAAAGCAACCTATGAAAGCCATATGAAGTTTTTACTTTATGACGTCACGGTTTGTTCCATAGAAACCATATAAAAATTGCATTTCGTATTTTACCACCTCCCGCTCCCCAGTTTTAAAACTATCTCCATCACATTTTCGATTTTATTTTAAAGAATTTCGAAGTTGGAAATATATGTCTAAGAAGTATATACTAAAATAAAGCCTGTAGTTATTTTTTAAATACCATATACAATTCATCCAGAAACGTCTAATCTGTTTTAAGAAATGTGTCATTCAAGAAAACTCACCTAAATCACTGATGTTAAATGCAATTACTTATATTGAATCCTTACGTTCATCTCAAAAATTAATGGTTAGAACATGAAATCAGTATCATGATAGCTCTTAATTTGGATGAAAAAGCCAGGAAATGCTCCATTAAGCATTTGAGATACTAAGCTGTGTTACTAAAGACCCAGTTGCGGATCCATAAAATGTGCACTGTTTAAATTTACAGTGGAGCATTACCTAGTTTTATTCGCATCTTAATGTTAATTTTTTCCAGCCATTAATTTTTGATGATGAGGTAAAATATGGCAAATAAAAAACAAAATCTGCCAAAGCCATTTTGATGCTTTTATACTTTTAATGAACTATATCTCTTCACCTGGAGTTAAAAGTTCGTCAATATGTTGTTCTGATGTTATTGATATCAGATTACTTTCAAACGCTTTAGTTAATTTTTCTCTGCTGTATGGACTTGAAACAAAATGAACTTTCGTCTGATATTCAAACTGAATTGATTACTTTATTATTACAAACTTTCAAAGTTTATTGAATAATAAAAACGTGTATGCTGAAATAACTCTACAAATCTGTACTTTCGGAAATATTTTTTAGTGCAAACGGACAATTTGCCCTGAAAGAATATTAATTTCGTTTTGGCATTTTGCGTTGAAAACTATAAACGGCGAATCACTTTTCAAATTATTTCCACCAAATATTATCGCCCTGTGTTAAATTTAAAGAAATTAAATAATGAAGATTTTGTATGAATGTATGTATGTTTCTTGCACTGGGATAAAACAACGACACCTAGAGCCATTAAAATTTGAATAACGTGATCTTTCATATAATATGAGCATGTGGAAGCCTTAATTTGAAATTTGTTTTATTATCGATTTCATATTTTGCAACGGTTCAACGAATTTTCGATTAACAAACTCAACGATTTTAAAGCAAGCAGTGGTAACATTGTACGAAAAAAAATTTATCTCCAGCGCGCGACATTCTGCATCGTAAATTCTAAAGATATGCTGATTTTAAAATTATTTTGCGATATTGCTGTTGAATTGAATTTTATGGTTTGAGTACATAGATCATCATATTTAATAAATAAAGATAACACACAAAGCGTTAAAAAAAGTCCCTTTTGACGTAATTTAACATCTGAAACCTTTCAAATTTTTTTTCTAAGTATAAAATGGTAGAAATCTGTTACGTTAGTATTTCAGTATAGTTTTACTTCCTATTCCATGTCTTGTTTAAGGTTTTGGTTCGTTTTATGAGATTACGGCTAATCCTCAAGGGCTCTCTTCTAAGAAAAAGGATGCCTTCGTAGAGAATTTTCGAAGTGAAACTGGCTCGTAAACAATTTTACATATGCGGAAAACGCCTAAGCAGCCAGCCCGTTCACCAGATTCGAACCTCGGACCGAACTATTAGGTATTCAGTGAATTTACCGCACGGTCGTTGGAGGGCCATCTTCTTTAAGGAATCTAGTTGTTTCTGGATAACATATTTTCAAGTCTTGCTGCATTTCATTGATGGTACCAAATAAATACAATATGACATCCTAGACATGACTGTAGTGAAGTGTCTGGACATGACTCTAGTGAAGCTCATGCTTTTTTACCTGTTTACCTGTTAATATGACATTCGTATTACTGATTTCTTCTCTTCACCGCATTTTTTACTAGATGAAATTAAAACTCCCTTATTCTAAGCCATACGTTTTGTGCATTGGTCTTATTTTAAGAATATAATCTAGATGCACTCTTTGTATATCAGATTTCTTCCCTGCCTACAATAGTTTCATCATAAATTTCATTAGCTTCTACGATTTTGTGAGCAATATTTTATCAGAAGATATCTTTTCCAGGAATGTTTTTCTTTATTAATTTTATTTTTTTTAAACGAATTAATTCTAATAGTTTTACTCTCCATTCTCTCAACTAGAGTGTTTTGTTACCTTCTCTGTAGGTTTTGAAGAAACGATTTTATATATTTTATAAAATTATAAAAGGAGTTGTATAAGACTTCCTAATTATATTGTGAAACTCTAAGTAAAGTTATTCCTTTGTGCTGGTGAATATATAGCAGCAAATGTATTTTTAAAACAGGATTATAAAAACAGTTTACTGCGTTTCCATTACTTAAGGAAAACACACACCTACACATACAATCAGAGGTCCTGTAGAAAATTTATATCTTCATTTTTACTTCTTTGTAAGAAGTAAACGAAGTATTATAATAAAAAAAAATTCGGATTTCAACCAATAAAATGCGCGGAAATTTTAGATATAGATTTGAACCATTTGTAACCATAGTTATCGCCAAGCAGAGCGATATTTCGCCAAAAGCTTATCTCTTTCGATCTAGCGATGGTTCCGCCATAGTAGGAGACTTGCGAACAGACAAGCTACCTCCGCTCATTGATACGGAACGACCCACCTACAAAACAAATCTGAGATTCTACTTCAACCTAATGACGGAAAATATTCTCCTCGAAACGGTACATTTGGCAGCATTTCGCTCGGAGCTGTTTTAATCGTCAAAAACTTCTTTGCTTCAATGGGTGCTTTTATGTTAGCCATTTTGATTTTTCATGTACACTCTCCTTGTAAGAACATTCATGAATACCTATTTATAAACATTCAAGTTCTTATTCTACGGGAAACTTAAAGAGTAAGAAAAAAATGTAAAAAGTCTTGCTTTCTGTACAATAATGTAAACTTTTCTTAATTCTACGTAAGATAAAAAAAAAGAATTGAAAATGTTTTTAATTTCGCTTTATCGAATTTTATTTCTTTGCTCTATTTTATTTTCTTATATCCAACCGTTTCGCGTGTTTTTTATTTGGAAACCTGGAATGCCTTCGAAAATAAACATAAATACATACATCTTTTAAACAGTTCATGTAAATATCTTCTGTAACAGTACATATAAAAAAATTACAATAAAGTAAAATCTGAAAGAATTCAGATTTTACATTACCCCAAGAGGCGTTTTTTTAACTTTTTATGTGTCAGCTTTATTTGTTAAATATCATCTTCTTCGTCCTTGAAACACATAAGAGTCAATTCTACAGTAACATCATAAAATATTCAAAAACAGCATATCTTTAGAATTTCTGATAGACAGTCTCGCGCGCAGAAGATAAAAATACTTTTTTTTCTGTACAGCATAGCCATTCCTCCCTTTGAAATCGTTGGATTTGTTAATCAAAAATTCGTTAAAGATTTACAGATGTGAAACGGATAATGAAACAAATTCAAAATTCAAAATTCGGGCTTCCAGGTGCCCATGTTTCAATGAAGGATTACGTTATTCAAAATTTGGTGGCTGTAGGTAGCGTCTTTTTTTCACAATGCGAGAAACATACATACATTCATTCACATTTTCCTTTATTAGCCCAAATAGCCTTAGCCCAGAAGGGCTATTAATTTCGTTTTGGCATTTTGCGTCGAAAACTTTAAAAGTCTGAATTACTTTTCAAATTGTTGCCACCAAATATTACCGCCCTGTATTATATTTAAAGAAATTCAATAATGAAGAATCTGCATAAATGTATGTATGTTTCTCGCCTTGTGATAAAACAACGGTACCTAGAGCCATCTAATTTTGAATAACGGGCGTCTTCACCCCAGTATGGGCATCTGGAACCCTCCAAATTTGGAATTTGTCTTATTATCCATTTTATATTTTATAAAGCGTTTATAAATTTTTGGTTAAGAAATTCAACGATTTCAAAGAGAGCAATGGCAACACCGTACGAAGAAAAAAACATTTTTATCTCGAGCGCGCGAGAATGTGTATCGGAATTTCTAAAGATATATTCTTTTCAAATTATGTTGCGATATTGCTGTTGAATTGAATTTAAGTGCCAAGAACATGATATTTAATTAATAAAAGTAAACACAGAACGCTAAAAAACGCCCCTTTGGGCGTAATATAAAATCTAAGAGCTTTAAGATTTAAAAAAAAATTTTTTTAATAGTGCAGGACGATGCTATTTGGTGTCAACAATTTGAAAAGTGACTCAGGCTTTTACAGTGATTTAATACAAAATCTCGGTTCTAGAGTAATAGCTCTTTTAAGCTAACGCTCCTTTGGGGTACTAATAATAATCATACCTAAGAATCCTGAATCATTTTTAGATCCGTTAAGATCTGAACTGTTACAGTAGTCAAAGCTTACTACATTAATTCAAGCCAAAGGGAACTTGTTGCACATAGTTTTTAAATTGTCTCTTTGTACGTTAGAATTCTGTTTAACCGAAATTATTGAAGCAGAACGATTTCGGAGGGGGAGGATTTCGGCTAATACTTAATTAAGTTTTAAAAAAATGCACCTGCGGGTAAATACTAAAAGTTTATTTTTTATTTTCATTAAACATTTTCGCTTTTAAACTGCTAAATCCAACATTCTGGGAAAGAATTTGGAAAGGATTATGATGTAAATTACTGATACCCTATATTAAATATATTAGTATTAAAACATATGTTATAAAAGGCTAGAAATTAAAAAAACTCATAAAAATCAAAAAATAATAAATAAATAAATAAAATATTTTTTTAAAAAAACCTGAAAGCTTTCAGAATATAAATTTCGTCCAAAGGGGCGTTTTTTTAACATTTTGTGTGCTACCTTCATTTATTAAGTAGCATGTTCTTCGCACTTAAACCATAAAATTCAGTTCAAGAGCAATATCGCAAAATAATTTTAAAATGAGCATATCTTTAGAATTTCCGATACACAGTCTCGCGCGCTGGAGATAAACATGCTTTTTCTTTACAACGTTGCCATTTCTCGCTTTGAAATCCTTGAGTTTCTTAATAAAAAATTCGTTAAAGTTTTGCAAAATATTAAATGGATAATAAAACAAATTCAAAATTTGGGCTTCCAAATGCCCATATTCGGGTGGAAACGTTCAGTATTAAAAATTTGATGGCTCTAGGTACCGTTGTTTTATCACAATGGCGAGAAACATATATACATTTATGCATATTCTTCATTATTTAATTTCTTTAAATATAATACAGGGCGAAAATATTTGGCGGCAACAATTTGAAAAGTGAAACAACGCTTTTAGTGAACCGACGCAAAATGCCAAAATGAAATTAATAATCCTTCTGGGCAAATTGCCCCTTTGGACTTATAAACCGCAAATTCCAGTTTTGAAAATGGTCTTCTAGAATATAGTCAACGCGAATGGTAATCAGGTAACAACTTTCTACAGAATGACGAAAATTCTTTTAAGAAACACTACAGTTTTTTTAAGAATTATGAGAAATTTTATTCTTATTTCCAGCTTTTGGTTTGGTTTATTTAATTATGGCAAAGCACTGGAGGGTTATTTGCCTAAGGAGACGGATGCCTTCATGAAGAACTTTCTAAGGCTCGCATACACGTTACACATGGGGAAAACCACGTAAACCGCCGTGCAGCCAGCCGTTCGTCTGAGATCGAACCAGGTCAGAATAACCAGTGATCAACGACTTTACCGCTCGACTGCTGATATGTTTCTGCAGTTTATTATTTTATTACACTTTTAAGGATCTCTTTTAACACAAATACTCATCAATTCGTTTTATTTCTTCTCACTATTTTGGTTATGTAGACTCTAGTCTTCGATTCATATATCTCTGAACGGCTGCATGGGAGTAGTCATGATTTTTCCACATGTAATGTCAAATATGAGCCATGTTTTCTTAACACATCCTCCATTAAGGCACCGTTCTATATTTGTAGATTGACCTTGCATGCTTTACCATGATCAATTAGATAATTCTGTAAGGTCTGTGCAATATTTCTTGGCTCAGCAAAACAATAACTTTCGATTCGGGCCTTATGTAAACAGATCATTATCATTCATTTGTCGGCTTAAATTAAATCATTATTGTAATGTGTAGTCCCTAAAAACGATTTTAAAACAGTTTATTTTTCTTTTTTTGGGGGGGTATGACAGATTACCTTTTTCTTTTTCAGAAATAATGACTAGGCTATGCTATTCGAATATGAACCGCCCAAATAGTACAATAGTGTTTAGGGGAGTCTACTGCGGTACCAAAGGGCCCGGGTTCGAATCCTGAATGAGGAATGGATGTTTGTAAATGTATAGTGCCCGTGCGTCGTGGGAGCACTCTAAATATACGGCGAGCCGAAAGTTCTCTCGAGAGATTGGGGTAGGAAAAGATAGGGAAGGCCAGTCGATAGTTCTCTTAAGATGTTAGTGGTTAGGAAAGAGGAGTGAGAGACACTCGGACCCGTTCTCCTGGGGGCTCTCCATCGAAAGTGGGGGTGAAACTGAACGAAGTTGTACTGTCACCTGTGTGGTTCTCAAGGCTCTTGCCAACGACAAGAGCAATCTTGCAAGCCTTACCACGATGAATTTCGTGGATTTGTTCTGATTTTTCTATCAGACAAGTGGTCAGATAAGTTACGTATTGGAATATGGTAAAACATACTAGGGTTATCGCCTTAAGGGAAAGGAGGCTTTCGTGGAAGACATTCTAAGGAAAGCTTGAAACCTTACACTTGGAGAAAATCAACCATGCAACTATGCAACCATTCTTAAGCGTTAAAATCTTCTACTCCGTTTGCCTGGGATCGAACCTGGATTAAGCTCCCAAGCGGTCTTAGCCATTCAGTCATTAGTGGGACTTTTTAAGAAATAATTAGACACTGTAACGGAACTGTAAATTCTACTTGTTTTCAAGTTTACTTCCCTCTTTTTCTGTTTGATTTGTTTAAAACTCTCCTTGTGGTTTTCCGATTTGTAAATACATTTTCCGTTGTGTTTAACAAATAAAACCATTGAAATATTTTCCATGTCAACAGTTGCAATTAATTAATATACAGAATGTTTCGAAGCCGATACGTGATTAATTATTTTTCACAAAACCAAATTGTATTTTTCAGTAACTGACAAAAATATTAATGCATGTTGAAATAAGATTCCAAAGAAATCTATGAATGTTCTAATTTTATTTAGAGATTTATAAAATACACACATACTACTGTATCACAAACGTTTTGCAAAAGTAAAAAAAAAAAGGATTATTTTAAAAATATTATTTTCATGTATAATTAACTGACCTACTAGTAGTCTTGTGGCTAAAGCTGCAGAGTACTGGTAGTTTGATCTAGCTTTTGCATACATTGAAGGGACTGGTTTTGTAGTTTCTTAATGTATAACGTAAACAGAAGGTGATTACTTTTAGGCCATCTTCGCGAAGAAATCCATATTTGGGCAAATACTCTTCGAGCACTTCTCTTTGAATACAAAATACAGCGTGTTCGAAAAAATGTTGGTACAAGCTTTATTTCATTTAATATTTCAGTGATTCCAAACATGGAATATTAAGCATGAAGCTTTTCAAAGTAAGGTATGACAAATAAAATAAGTTCAACTTTACCCAAATAGTTTTCTTTAATTATAAAATCTAACTTTTCATATGGTCCAACAAAGCAAAAGTAAAATTGTCATTACCCTTTAGTAAGTTGAATATAAAAACTCCATACTTTTACATATAATATTCACATTAATGATGCAATGATTTAATGGTTAAAAAACTCCTTTTCAGTATTTGAGACAAAACAAAACGAAATTCTCTCAACATCTGCTGCTGAGTTTTTATTCGATTCTATGTAACTGTTGCGCATATGTCTGGTAATTTTGAACCAAAGATCCCGCTCAGACGGCAGTATAAATGTTACAGAAGCATAGTCATAAGGTATAAAATGCGGAGCTTGCGTGTGCGCAATATATCTACAGACTTCCCGCTCAACAGGCTTCGTGCTTTCGCTCTTCTTATACCAAGTGGCATAAAGTTGGAAACTTTTAACTTTATGCCAAAACCCCTAAACCAGCTTTTGTCACATAGTAAAGTCTGGTTACCTAGAAGCGAAGCTCAGTTTAAACCAGTTATGACATTTATACCATCGTCTTAACGCAGCCTAAAATGTTAAGGAGTATTTTGCACTTACCTTAATAAAGCACTCTCCGGAAGTTATAGATAAAGCTTATTTGAGAAGTTGCCCCATCCAGAATCTTGAAATTGTTTTTGTAAAATTTTGTTCTCCGTTTTAAGAAAGTTTGTAGTTGGAGACCAATGTTTGTAAGACAAATGTGAGAAAGTAAGAGACCTGTCAGTAACCTACTGGATGAGAGGGTTCAAAGCTGGTACTTTGGTGTAAACTGGGTTAGTCTTGGTGCAGGCATTTTGTGGTTTTTTAAATGTGTAGCGAGAATATAATGCAGTTTCCTTTATAAAGTGCTGTTCTTCTAATGCTGCTCATTTTGACTTCTGATGCTTTCTTTATTTGATTAATTAAACAAAATACGAAAGTAAAACACAATTTTCGAACACACAGTGCTAAGAATAGTTTAATTATATTATTACGAACTTTGTACATACAAAGATGATTTTTCTGCAGTTATAAGTGAAATTGTTGTATTTTTTGTATACTGTAACATGACAATCTAGAGAGAGACGAAGCTTGCTGGAAAAATAAGAACACAGGGGAAAGCCTCTTTAACATTGAGTAAATGGATATCTCCGTAATTTGACGTATCTCGCCAAGCTGACAGCAGTTTTGACGATTAATTTTGTCGCAAGGTTTGCAGAGAAATCCTCAAAAGTCGCCAAACTTTGTGACCATTTAGCAACATTTTGTTCTGGGCTCTGTATCACCGCAAAAATTATTATTATAATTGAACAACTGTAATTGATTTTATATGTAACTGCAGCCGTAATTCGACCCTCATATGTCTTCGAGAAGCAGGAAGTGCTAGAAATATCTCGGCGGCCAGGGGAAAACTATATAAGACCGGAGAGAGCATCTGCTGTTAGTTGTTAATTCAGAAGTACTGAGTTGTTAGTTCAGGAGTTTAGTTGTTAATTCAGGAGCACTGAGGTAACTCCGGGTTAGCTTTGCTGTTGAGATGCGCCTTGCATTGCGTTGTGTTCAGCGTTATTAGTAATTACACTTCAGTCTGAAGTGTAA
The DNA here is from genome assembly GCA_000611955.2 of Stegodyphus mimosarum. Lineage (NCBI taxonomy): Eukaryota > Metazoa > Arthropoda > Arachnida > Araneae > Eresidae > Stegodyphus > Stegodyphus mimosarum. Next base: position 237,206 of record KK113532.1, read on the forward strand.
ATACTTACTGTACTATGTGACATTACGAAGTGTTGTACGACTGTTTTTGTGGAACGTTCCAGAAAACTGAAGTGCTCCTTTCTACAAAATAAATTTTACAAATCTGTCATCGGAGATGTGTGCATTCAATCTATTACAAACGTACGCACGCAACAATATAAACAGCTTAATCTTTAACAATTATGATTTCAGGGATATAAGAACTCTAAAAATCCTTATACTTCAGCATGCAGTTTCATTAGACAGAATAGCAGTGCTATCTTATTTAAGTAGACTGAAAAATGACTGAGAAATAAAGAAATAAGCGTTTTAGCCCGAACGAATGTTTTCCCTTAGGCATTAAAATCCTCTGTCATTTTATGCAATATTGCTAAATAAGAAATCGTTCACCTAACTTTATTTGACTTTTTATTAAGAAATATGTTTAGTATATGTTTATTTAACCATCGAGACTAGGACTGAAGAAGAAATATTTTCTTTTTATTAATGAAAACTATGTCCTAATTTTTATATGAAACGAAGCTACTAATATAAGTTGAACCCGGAATACCATATACCATTTACTTCGTTTTTGATCTAGAACGAAATATTTGCATTTCAGTTTCATTATTCTAGTAATTACTTTGTCTGGTATCAGTATTTTGTTCCCGTTCCTGTTCTCTTCTGAACTGTTATTCGAAATCATATCACGTGTCGAAATCCTCAATAGTTGTTTTATCCTATAATCTTCAATTTGTCGCCTCCGTTAAAGTCTAAATGTGACAATGTGATGTTCGAGTTAAATTCAGTTCTTCTTATTTGAGGCTTTCTCTCAGTTACACAAGCGTAACGCTTCGAAGGAGTTGTGACTGTTATTCCCAAAGGCTGTTTATTTTCCATCATAATTGGCCACAAATACTTATAAGATCCGGATCTTTAAGTTGTCCGTAAATTCTTTCAGAAGAGGAAATTGGAACTAATTTGGGCTACTGGGACTTTTCTTTCAGCAGATAAAGAAGCCACTTGTCGCGTGTGGTAAAAAAAAATAAAATAAAAGAATAACATAGCTATTTTGTTCTTAACAATGATGATAAACTGCTTTATCAAAAAAACTGAAATCTGTAGAAAAGATAGATACCTATTTTAAAAACACTTGCTATTTATAGAAATTGTTCTTATTCTATTTTACTAAACTTTCGAGCCATTTTCCGTTCTCCGCATGATACAGCGATACCAAATAAGAACAATAATATTTGGTTATCGTCTGTTTTTCTTCCTTACATGAGTACAGAATTATCCACATTATCTTATTAATCTGATAGTATTTTTTCCTCTTAACAAAATTCACGTAGCATAGTCTTAAAAAGAGTTACTCCAAATATAAACTTTAAGCTCTTTGTCATATGTATCTCACAGTATAATTTAATAAAGGTTCCTGTATGGTTTAAAAATTTCGCAATAAAGAACACACAAAAAACAAACAAATATTTAAATCATTATCCTTTGTAAATATCTCGATAATTTTGAAATAATTGCACATATTGCCTATACACGTATACTTATACAAATACCTGATGTAGAGACCACACGACTTTCTTTTACAGCCTATTAAATTACACACATTTTTTGCTGCACTTCATTCAAACGTATTTCCTCGAATTTCATTAGAAATGCATTTCTCATTTAATGAATTCAGTTCTCATTTCGCGGTTCAGTTCTCAAGAGACATAAAAACTCAAAGCATTTCATTAAAAGTTGTAAATTGTAGGAAAACTTAAAACACTAAGTAAAGTTTAAAAAAAAATTTACAATTAAAATTAAAGTTTCTTCGCATAAACAAGCAATTCGGACAACTTGTAGAAAAATCAACTTTTCGGTGCACAAAACTGAAAGTTAACTTTTGTTCATAGTGGACAAACAGGCACTGAAGTTGGTTCACCAACTGACTTAATTCGCTATTCTACTTCGAGTTTCAAATATAAACAAATGGCGGCCTCGTTAGGCCTAACGCCACTTAAAATTTTAAATTGTTGATAATTCTACAAATATTGCATGCATATTAAATGAAGTCATAAACGTTAACGAAACATAAAAACAACATAATTCAACACTTTTAAGTAAAAAGTACACAAATAAACAAAAAAAAAGAATAAAAATCCTCAGCTCACCGAGCCGGGAAGCAGAGTAGATATATACTATGTATATATATATATATATAACATCTCCAAGCAACGGAAATTCAATTTAAAAACATCACTGAAAAGGTATTTTTCAGAATTTAAAAAATTAATAGAATTTTCAATCCTCCTTGCTTTGAACACACACACACACACACACACATATATATATATATATATTTATATACCTCTACGAGAACAGGCAACCTCTAATTTCCGCAATTTCAAGATCTTCCCCCTAGAAGTCCTTTCCAGAACTCTCTCGCATGTTATATAACTACTACTATAAATAGCTCTGCGCGTCATTTTTCGTCAGGTTGCTTTCTGCTATTCCGTGTTATACAAACGCTTTGCTCTCTCTCTTCGTCTTTCCTTTGTTAAAAAATATCTATGACGCCGAGGTTCTAAATTCAGTAATATTACTATTTAAATCATTACTGAATATGTGACCTTTGTCTAAAGAAAAATGAGCTGTCGTTTTAATCGATTAAAGATGGGGAGTTTTTAAAGTGCAGTTCTTCTGTCTTCAGTCCTGCTGCCCTCCACTCGCTACGAAAAAATCCGGACTCTCCACTGCAAATATCCGTTTGGTGAGGGCGATTGCAGCTAAAAAGGGAGGAGCACAACTAAATGTTACAGCAATCCCATATACAAAATTTCAACGTCTACGGCCATTCGGTTTTGAGTTCTGCGCGATACATTCGTATGTACGTACAGACACAGCGATCGAAATGGCAATTTTCGCTGAAATATGATACGCAATGTTTTTCGCGATTACAATACATCCTTTACTTCGCGCAAGGAAGTAAAATTGATATGTTAGTGATGTGTCTTCTTTTTAATTAGTTGAAATTTTTATACTACAGGTGTTCACGTGATAGGTTTCAAAATTTGATTGGTATGACAGTTAGAAATGCCGACTACCATATTATTTAGCCTCGATTCGAATCTCGGAAAAGGCAAGATATTTGTAAATTTCTAGAGTTTCTGAATGCCAGCCGAATGTCCTTTCGAGAGACTGGTAGTAGAGAGAAAGAAGTAGAAAATCTTGCAGTCATCTTCGAATACTCTCTATCAAAATTGGGATGGAAGTTCTATCGTTCCCACTTGGCCATTATAAAATTCGCTGACCTGATTTGGCTTAGTTTCAGATGAGGAGGATTATTTAAAACAGCAGCACGCGGTAGATAGCAGAATTATTTTTAATATTTAGGCAACCAAAACTGTGAAAGGTAATACAAAAACTCAAAACACTGAAAACAAACTTCATCGCTTTCCTTAAGTAACTACTTGTTGAAATGGTAATTTATCATTTACGGAAAACTGTAACACTGCGAAACTTCCAGTTATGTTTTCGCTTTTCCGTTAGCTAATTTCCATAGCAATACTACATTTTGATATAAAAATTATTAATATTCCAAGCAGTTCTATTAAAATTACGTAAGCAAGGCATTATCAATATTTAAAAATCATATTAATATTTAAAAATTTAATATTATCTCCCTAGCGTTCTTTGGTATAATCGATCAAACAATATCACAAATACAGAAGAAAAAAATTTCCAAAGTACTTAGGAAATTGATTAATTAAATATTTAAATAATTTTTGTTTGTACCATATTATAGTGAAGATGTAAAGAAGGAAAGTGTACCAGTATGAAATATAAAATTAGGCAAAAGTCATTTTTACTTCCTTGCACGAAGTAAAAAGGAAGTATTGTAATCGCGAAAAATTTCGGGTATCATATTTCAATGAAAATATCCCTTTTGACCGCTATCGAATGCAATTTAACGATGTTTTTGCCTGATATCTATACGTAAGGACAGAATAAAACGCTCTTTTTCACCTAAAAAATTATAAAACTGATTTAAAATGGATTCTGAAGAGATATTTTCGTGGCGTATGTGAGTATATATGTAATGTATCTCGCATAACTCAAAAACGAGTTTACTCAGAATATGGAAACTGTGTATATAGGACTGTTATAACATGTAGATATGACCTCCTATTTTGGTTGCAATCGGCCTCACCAAAAGTATATAAATAAATGTATATATATATATATATATATATATCCACTCTGTTACTAGGCATAGTCAGCTCAGTTTCTTTATTCTTATATGTTTGTAAATTGCACATTTTTTGCTTTACAAATGAATGAAATATGTTGTTCTTATCTTCCAGTTGAGATTTGTATTCCTTTAATTAACCTGCATACTATAGTTGTAGAATTATCAACAATTTAAAAGCTGTTTACGTGCGGCTAGGTCTAATTTATTTTGCCATAGCGGCCATATTTGTTTACATTTGAAACTTAGCAGAATAGTGGATTTGTTGCCAATCTAGGGAAACTAAGCTTCGCAATAACAAAATTGCGTCTTCTTTTATTATTGCGAATTAAATTATGCTTAATTCATTCTCGACCCACATATTGACATAGCACAGCGTCCCAACAAGTCAGTTTCTACGCCTTCAGTGTCTTTTTGCCGAGTGAGACCAAAAGTAAACTTTCAGTTTTGTTCACTGAAAAATATGGTGAATTGCTTATTTTTGCGTAGAAACTGTAATTTTAATTCTAAAAATATTTTTTGATTATTTTAACTGTATTTGGTGTTTTATGTTTTTCTATATCTTTCAATTTTTAGTACAGATATTTTGAAATTTTATGCATTTTTGCCTTGTTGCGATGTGAGAACTCAATTAATTGAAATATATCTTTAATGAAATTGGAGGAAATAAGTTTAAATGAAAGGCAAGAAAAAATACGTATAATTTAATATTCCGTACAAGGAAATCATATGGTGTACACATCAAATTTTTTACACTAGCATTAATGTTTTTAAAAAGCATTATCACTTTTGAGGGAAATAGAAGTCCGTTTTTCAAGAAGCAGAAATACTTAGGTTTAACCATATATTAGGATCCGCTCTTAATTTTGTTCTGTGTTTATTTTTCAAGGATGTCCTTGTTCAGACAAATGGGTTGTGCAGAAAGACAATAAAAATTTAATCGCTTTTTTTTTAAATGCCTTTAAATTCCTTTTTTCGGTTCAGCTAAAAGTTAACAAGTGTGCTATTTTTGAAATCTTCAGTTAGAGACGGATCACAGGAAATTTCTATCAATTATCCTTTTCCTTTACGAGATAAAATTTCAGGTACATTCGAACAAAATGGATTCCTAATCTCAATTTTCTTTTTCATAAACGGCAGAAAAATACATTTTGAAATTATTTATCAACAAAAAACAATGATTTTTAATGTAGTACTTTAATTCTTCTTTATTTTCAAATTATTTTCAGTTAGTAAACGTTCTAACAGTGATAAAAAATCTTAAAATATTGTTACGCAATTCCTTGATTATTAGCTCGAGTTTTTTTATCATTGCATTTGTTTTATCTCTAATGGAAACGAATCAACACTTGTCCTTGTAATCCTAAATTTAATTCATTTAACTTTTCAAAAATATCAATGAAATATGCTGAACGCCCAAACCATAATTCACTAAATAACCATTTTTGAAATTCAAATTTTCAATCACAGAGGAAAATCTGAATTTCTGTTCGAAGTTCAAAACGATGATTTAAAACTTTGCTTCTGGACAACCACCTTACTTCGGAATGTAACAAAAGCGTTTAATGTTCTCTGCCCACCTCTTAGCATAAAATCATAAATATACTTGAATTTAAAGGTCGGCTTTTATAAAAATTAACAGTTTTCAAAGCTTGATTCAAAACTATTTTCAGGTTTTTATTTTGGCTACTAAAGCTTCGATGAATAGAACAGTGCGTAAATTTAGTTTCAGGTGCGACTTTCAGTTGAGGAATAACTTCGGAATATTTTTTCTGTTAAAGCCAGAGCTCCGTCACTATATACGACAATGCACTTATTTCAAGGAATATCACTTTCAGGCGTAAAATTGTCAATTACTTTGAAAGTTTCATTTGGAGTTGCTCTATCATGAAGAGTTTCACAAAATAAATACTCTTAGACAGTTCGTTTATCTTCTTCGAAAAGTATTTAAACTAATAATTAAACAAAGTTCGTTATATCTGTACTTTCATCCAATTACAATGCGAAATACTGTTTTAATAAGTGTCTCTTTTATGGGATTCGCCGACTTACTGTATCATTTGATAACGGAATATCATTAAGTTCATTAGCAATTTTTTCGTTAAATAATGTTAAAACGGTATCTTTAGCTGCTGCTAATCTAAGGTTTTTCTCCAATAATGTGAGCCTGCCCTGTCTTCGCAATTCTTAGGTTTACTAGCTTCCAAAGATTTTCACTTGAACTCACAAAACCTTTCATTACTTGTTTGCTGTTTTTGAACTCCGATAATTTCCTCTGAAAATATTCTTCAAATTTATCCTTCAAATTGTCATGCTTAGGTTCAAGATGGTTTCATTACTTTGATTGATTAATAGTTCACCGCAAACAAAACACTGAGGTTGCGGTCCATTTCATCCCCATTCCAAGTAAACCCAAATAATCAATAACTTTCGTTATGTTTTCTATTAATTGTTTTTTTATTTTCAGTACTCTTAGTTCTATTAGATTATCCGGGATCTATCACCTGTGAATCATGACTTTTCCGCTTATTCAATCTTAGCCATTTTTCCATTTTAAAAATCTAGGTTTATTTTAGTATTTTTTCACAAATATTTAAATGCACAATTCATTACGAGTTTTTCAAAAACAAACGACGATGTTCTCAAATTGCGTGGAAAAGTACGAAATACAAAGCAACAAGAAGAGAAAACACCTGCTGATAGAGACAGCAAATCGACGTAAAAAGGAATCTATTTGAAATTAGAGCAGTATGAGCCCCGAAAATGGTGGCGGCATAAAGTGTAGACATGCTAATAAATTGGTCAACTCTTAAAAACTTAATGAGACATCTTTTCATAGGAACTTAATTTTCTTTCCTTTTAAATATAACATCTATTTCTCTTACCCCTTTTAAAAGCATCATTTAAGACAAATTTTGTTACGTCAATGGCTAAAAAAATATTTGTGAAAATAAAAGTGGATTGCTTTGCTAAAGTCTATGAACGGCTGTTGAACAAAGTTAAGATCGCATAAATTTACGAATGTTAGGGGGGGAAAGTTAAACAGGACGCTGGGGTATTTAATTTTTGAATTTAACACTTATGACAGTTAAAAATACTTTGTTTCCTTATGTGCAACCTATTTTCTCTTGCGTACCACTAGTGGCACGTGCACCATCGGTTGAGAATCGTGGTTCTAAGTGATACTATAAAGCAGTTATAACTGAACTATTCAAATATTTCTGGCTCTCATTTATGTACTACCTGTGCTCGTGAAAGAATCCTACAGAAAATACATAATTTTCTTGAATTCATTTTCTCATACTTTGCCCTTTCAGCTTCCAATTATTCTGTATTAAGCAGAGAAAAGTTTCCTAATGATGTTTCAGCCCGCCAGCGGCCGAGCGATAAAATCACTGAACACTGGTAGTTCTGACGTGTGTTTGAATCCAGGCGAACGAGCTGGCTGCATGGGAGTTTTCGTGGTTTTCCCCATGTGTAACGTGTATACGAGCAACTTTTCTTTAGAAAATCCTTCAATAAGGCCTCCCTCTCCTTAGATAGGCGCTAATATGCTTTGCCATAATAAACTAAAAAAAATAAACCTAATGATGTTCCGTTGCTTGAAGCGCAGTTAAAACTCACTAAATACCTATAATGATCATGCTTACCTTTTGGGAATTTAATACAAGTTTTGACATCTCGCTTTTATAGTTTAAGCGATATGGCATGACTTCTGATGCCACGATTCCACAATCAGAATGCACATCAGCTTCTTGCTAGAGATTGACAGTTATGTAAGCAGATACTGTAGAGTCATTAGAATTTTTCTTTTGGAAACAGGAATCATGAAAAATGAGCAATGCCTTCGCCGGGAATCGAACCACGGACCTCTCGGTTACGCGTCGAGCTTGCTGACCACTACACCACGAAGACATGCGCAGAAGGCGGGAGAAATACTTTGTAATACCAGCTATGTGTTTTACCTTTTGAGGCTATAAAATGTAAAAAAAACTGTTATCGTTTAGTTTTGTAATAAACGTCAGAAGAAATTCAAATTAAATCTTAAAAGTTAATGAACTTAATGGTTACTTATTAATTCAATGTAAAATACTACTAAGTAAGAGGTCAACAAAACTTTGTCACAGAATATGTATACTTTGTCCCAGAAGTTTGGTTTCTGCGTATTCGCAAATACTGTTTTAGATAAACATTGAATATTTAATTATAGGATCTTTGCGATCAGTTACAGTTATTGATAATCCACTAATAACTGCAATTATTGCCGCTCTTGATTATTTGATAATATGTGAATGCATCGTTAGGAATGCGAGATGTTTCTGAAATCCATAAAATGCTGCATTCTTCATCCTTATAAGAGAATCACCAGATAAAAGGATTATAGCTCGAATATCTGAATATGATAAAACTGATTGCAAAACTAAATCACCAATAAATGCTGGAAGATTAGAATTCCCTAATATACTGCATCTTATACCTGCACTCATTCGACTTGCAAAATCTCGTATGAAATATAAATATTCTGAATTTGAATTGTGAAAATTGGATACATATAGATGAAATACATCCGAACTCTCCTGTAGTAAACTTCTGTTACTAGCAGGCGTATGTGGACTAGCAACGAGCCATCTCCACGCAAATGAATGGCATAAATGCAAAATTTACTTAGCGTTAAAACATCTCTAAAAAGTGTTTAAAATAATATCCAGAATTATTTGATTTGATGATATTAAAATGTCGAGAAAGAAGAAGGAGTCATAACGCTGCGTGAGAAATTTTAGAGGATCAAAACTTCATTTTTGTATTACCACATAGATTTTTTTTTCGTTCTAATCTCATAGCCTGTAAGATTCTCCATGAAATATGGCATCTAGTTTAAGCAGATATTCCTTAGTGCTTTGCCTTGATTAAAAAAAATCCAATCTACAAGGTGATTCGCTACCAGACCGACAAACTTGTAGGGTTTGTAGGGGGTATAGAGACAATTGGGAATCACACAAGAATGCAGGGTCGCAAATGCCTTAGTTGCAAGTTATGGTGTAAGGAGGCAGAGAAAAGAATAGAAACAGCAACACAATAATGAGACAGACAAAATTTGGTTGAAGGGTTGTACCACAACAAGTGTTCGAAATTACGACCAGAAATCATTACGCAGGCCTGACTGAGCGTATTCAAACGATGAACTGGTCGACATACTGATCGTATATGGCTGCGGACTGTAAGGGGCACGCCACTCAGCTTGTTTTACTAGGAAAGTTACCCGAACGAGCGTGCTCCACATCGCACTACCTCCTCAAGTGTGAGCAGAAGGTTATGTGAGACTGGTTGTTTAACGAGAGCTACAATGAACTGACAGTGAACGATGAAGACACATTGCAACATGGAGGCGGCCTTACGTCTGGCAATAGACAATACAAGTACGAGTACTCAAGCGCTATCCCAAGTGGGTTTATCTCAAACTATTGTCTGGAGGATACACGGAGTAAACCAACTGAACGCATACCATCTTCATAGCGTTCGATTATAATAGCTTGAGGATTATCTACTCCGAAGGATGTTTGCTACATGCTTCCTGCAACAAAGTGCTACACAGAGAGCATTTGCTGCATCTATATGGTTCCCGGATGAAGCATACGTCACACGTGACACAGCTTTCAATCAGCATAACGCCCATGCTTGGGCTCTGGAGAATACTCATCGTACGCAACCGCGTGCAGCTCAAAAGCGTTTCTCGGTCAATGTTTGGCTCGGCACTCTTGGAAACTATCTCATTGGACCATACCTTCTGCGCAGTCCTTTGAGTGGCCTGATCTTCTTGCAACAAGTCCTGCCAAGCTTTTTGACGCAGCGCATGTTCCTCCGTCATTGCGCCGCTCCATGTGGTACCAGCATGACGGGGCTCCTCTACAATAGACGATTGACGTCTCCCATCACCCCGACGTAACTTTTGGAGAGCGGTGGATAGGTCGTCGTTGCCCGGTTCATTGGCCTGCCAGATTATATATGAATGCTTCTTCTTGGCCTATATGCAGAGTTTGGTGTACAAGACGCGTGTTCCTTCAGTTAAAGGCATCGTCCCTTGAATATCTGTATCTGCCGGGAGGATACGTGCCATGCCAAGAATCTTCCAGAATATAAGGAATTCCACTGTCAGGCCTGCCACATGACGTCGAAATTTCGAACACCTGTTGTAGTGCAACCTTTATAATAATAAAATGTTTTCTGTCCCATTAATGTATTACTGTTTCTGTTCTTTTTCTCTGCATCTTTGCGCCATAGCTTGCAACTACGGCATTTGCGAACCTGCATTCCTGTGTGATTCCGAGTCGTCTCTGTACCCCGTATACACTCTGCAAGTTTGCCGGTCTGGTAGCGAATCATCCTGTACATTAATCGTAGGGCAGTGAGGGATAAGCATGATAAATGTGGTAGGATTTTGTGCTAAACCTTTACTTCTTACTTACGTAGTCCTCATCGGAATGCAAATTAATTGGTGAGTACTGTAGCCGTGGGTTTGAAAATTTTAGAGCTTTTGGCAGCCTGGCATTTCAGTTACGTACGATTGCTCTGTCAAAGTTAAGCTATTATGAGTTCTCTTAAATTTTATTCTGGCTTTAGCATCTTGCCACCCGATATTTAAAATACGAACTATTAACTATCATGAAGCCGCTTAAGCAATCTTTTGTATGAGTAGTCTGAAACTACATTATTTACATTTGACTTCTACGTTGTACTTTCTGTCTTTTTGCTCAACCGTCCACATTTTGACTTGTGAACAAAAACCCAGACTGTGTGTACTTATAAGTCCCCCAGTGTTGGCCCGGGGGGTTATGCTTCCTCGGATCGTCTCTAGGTGGTGGGGCGATTAAACGTGTATAGCTAACTTAAGCTGGGTGTGGGTGCCCTTTTTCCCTGGTGATTTCTCAAATTGATGAAAAAGATATTTCTCATGCTGCATACTGCAGAAAACTCATATATTTCTACTTTTTATATAATTTCTTTCTTGATTCATGTGTAAATTCATGGCTATTATTTTAAGATTTACATATGCAGCACAAAAATTTTCTTGAGTGATATAAATTTTGTGTTCTATAGTTGGATTATAATAGTAGAAATATTGTCATTCTTACACATTTTGATTCGTAAGGGAAAAAAGTAAAACTGATTTATTCAGTGTTTCAATATAGGTGAATAAGAAATATTCTAATCTCAACACCAACTAATTTTAACGATCTGTGTGGGTTTATAAAGTGCTAAACATTAATTTTAATGTATTTTGGAAAATAATAATACAATATTGAGATTTTTCTCCACATATCCATTATATTGTATTCAGGTGCAATAACTTTGTAACACTGGACACTTTAAAGATTTTAATCTCCCACTCATCTGCTTTCGCTATTGTTTATAAAAGTTTCCATTTAAAAACAATAAACCTTATATAATAGTTTAAAATGATGAAATCAACTTGAGTTTCTTCTAATGATGCTTCTGTGATTTTACAAACAATTTTATAGTTTTAAGCTACTTTTACTAACATATAAATCAGGAGTGAAATCGATTTTCTTTCAATAAGAGGTGATCAGCCTTCCCTAGTGACTTTCAAAAAATGTCATTTGTGGTCTAACGAACTCTAAGCTTCTATCATTTGGCAATAATGATCATAGCAAATGATCGTTAGCACAAATGGTCTCGCAATTGGAGCTGTAAGAACATAAGATGATCACCTGTCGAACGATTTAGTGAATTCCATTAGATTTTTTTAATATATATGTTTTATCCTTCTGGCAGTGATAGCACCTTTTAATGGAAAACATTCATCTTGCTGGGACATTGCCACCGCTGTTGAAGTAAATGAGGCAGAGCAGTGTGTTAGATTCTGATTGCATTTTTACATTTAATAGCTGTTAAATGTAGTAGAAGGTAACTTAAAAATTTATATACAAGTTTAAAAGCAATGGGGAGTAAATTTATAGAAAAAAAGGGAATAAAAATGAAATTCTGATCATTTTTATTCTAGGCGCGATCTTCAATTTCATGAGATCATCATCTTTCGTCTTATAAAATAGAGTGATTTCTGAAAAATAAACTCAGTTTAGAAATTAAAACGACACAAATTTTTGCTTTGAATTTTGAAAATTTTTCCTCTCTATACTTAGTGCATTTGTAATAAAAATAATAAAAGTTATATTAATCATTTGATGCAATGTAAAAACACTGCGACATAGTAGAAATTCCAGTTATGTTTTCTCTTTTCCCTTAGCTTATTTGCATGGTAATATTAT
>KK113532.1:249737-319287 GCA_000611955.2 Stegodyphus mimosarum
TTTTAATATAAAAATTATTAATAATATAATTAAATTATTAATATTAATCGTAATTAAATTATTAATATTAATCGTAATTAAATTATTTATATAATTAATAAATTATTAATCATTAATAAGTGGTTTTAATAAAATTATGTTTTACGTTATATCAATAGTTAAAAATTTTAGATGATAGCCCTAGCGTACTTTGGTATAATCGATCAAACAATATCAAAAGTACAGAAGAATAAAATTTCTAAGGCACTTAGGAAATTGGTTCGTTAAACATTTAAATAATTTTTGTTTGTGCCATATAATAAGGAAGATATAAAGGAGGAAAGCCCTTTAGTACAAATACAAAATTAGGCAAAAATCCTTTTTACATTAGCATTAATTTTTTAAAAAACATTATCATTTTAAAGCGAAATAGACAAAGAAGTCTTTCTCAAGGAGCAAAAATACTTTGCCAAATGTTCTGTACATTCTAGTTACAGAATAATTTCTATAAACGTTTCTATAGAGTTAGAGAATTCTTAAATAAAATTACCTTTAATGCATGCTTGACATTTTGCCTAGTTTATGAAAAAAGAACAACTACCTGAGAAGTGTTTCCTGTTAGCCTTACTTGTAGTCTTCCTCAAATTTGAATTCGAAGGAAATTTTAAACTTGAAATTCCTACCGTGGCTCTATACTATTTTACCAAGACAAAGAATTGAATAATGGTAATCTTCATATGCGTGCTTTTTATTTTCGTCATCATTGTCTACAGTGATGAATACAATGCTGAATGATACTACTAATGATTAATTTTTCATGTAGCGATTCCATACCTTTGGAAGACTGTTTGTAAGGTATTTTCTCCCTCCTTTATGACTGTCTTCGTGATGTAACGGTAGCACACTCGGCACGTATTCTAGAGGTCGAGGTTCGAGTCCCAGCGACGGGATTGCTCATGTAGCTCCAGCATCAAAATAACCTAATGATTCTATATGCTGATGGGAAAATATTTTCAAGGATTTTCTTTGGGATCTTTAATTTTAAAGGACTCTCTGATCATGTACCTGTTATACGATTTCAAAATTTTAATAACAGGATTTGCAGCTTCAAATATAACTTCATTTTAAATATACCTGGAGGTATTGTGCTTCAAATAAAGGGTATTTTTTAATCTTTTAACGTTTTCTCTGTTACTTCAAATTACATAACTTCTTCTATATTACTGTTAATCCCCTTCTGTTTTTAAATCGATATTTTTGGTATCATTTCTAAGCAATATTAAACCTGCTACTTTCTTTTATTGCAAAGAAAACACTTCATTCTATAGAACGCTTTTGGAATGTCTGCTTTTAAACAATTCCTAACAGCGTGTGATTTTTTGTGTTGCAGAAGAAATGCTCTTCTTTCAAAAATAGGTAAATAAATAAATAGACGTATAAAATGATGAATATAAATTGTACTAAAGAAAACGTTTATAAGCTTAAGCTTTTAAAGTGCTTTGCTTTTAGAAAAGGAAAAACACTTCTAATTTTAACATTAGAAAATGCAGAAAGACCTAACAAGAAATCTCTCTATAAATATATAAAGAAGAATGTCTGTTTGTGTATTTGTTCGCAAGTAACTCAGTCACTACTGTAGCTATTGTCACCAAATTTTCCACAATTCTTTTCTGGGTCCTGAAAAAGTTATACGTCCAATTTTTTCCAAAAAAAAAGATAGCTAAATCAGAGATATTAATTAAAGACTCCGAGAACGCTAATTTTCGCCCGCACTTTTCCGAGTGGCAACAGCCTCGTACGCTGGAGAGGAAAATCTGCTTTATTTCGACAACTGTTGCCACTGCTGGCTCCTTGTGTTTGTTAATAAAAAATTTCTAAGCTGTACAATGAAATGAAAATAGCATTTCGAACGTTAAATACATTATTTCCGATTCCAAAAATTCGTGGGAAGCCATTTCGTTTGTACCCATCGTCATACGACCTTAATCGGCCGAGATATTAATTAAAAACTCTGAAAACGCTAATTTTTCGCACTCAACAGTCTCGCATGCTGGAGATAAAAGTCTGATTTATTTCGGGAAGTGTTGCCACTGATCGCTTTCAAATTCTACAGTTCGTTAATAAAATATTCGAAGTTTTGCAATGAAAATGGCATTGTCAAACATTAAATACATTATTTCCGATTTGAAAAATTCGTTGGAAGCCATTCCGTCTGTTCCCATCTTCGTACGACTTTAATTAGCCAAGATATTAATTAAAAACTCTGAAAACGCTAATTTTCGCAATCATTTTTTCGAGTGGCAACAGTCTCGCTCGCTGGAGATAAAAATCTGATTTATTTCATTAGTGATTGGTGATCAGGATATAATGGGCATTTAGCATTTAAAATATGCTTTTACCTATATTAGAGGTGCTTAAATGTTTAAGAGCAGAGGAGTGCTCCCGCCGAAAAGGCGAAGTGGCTGCCGCCACTAGCGGCTAAAAGAGTTTTTTTGAGCTGTTGTATGAGGAATTTGAAGTTTTAAGCTTGAGAAGCTTAAAAATTTACCATTTTGGATTGTG
This sequence comes from Stegodyphus mimosarum, assembly GCA_000611955.2. Taxonomy (NCBI): domain Eukaryota; kingdom Metazoa; phylum Arthropoda; class Arachnida; order Araneae; family Eresidae; genus Stegodyphus; species Stegodyphus mimosarum. Next base: position 252,279 of record KK113532.1, read on the forward strand.
ATGAATGGTTCTTGGCCTTTTGACAGTATGTTCAATAGTTGGGTGATAGTTTACAAGTTCTGTTATATGGTGGTATTCTGAATTTTGCGTTTTCTGGAAAAAGTTATGGGAAGTAGAAAGTATTTCATCATGTATAGTATCGATCTTCATTGCTTTGAGTATTTGCTTGTTCCGAAGATACCATGGGACGTTTAAAATCATCCTTACTAATTTATTTTGAAAAACTTCTAAGTTTTTACCATAGGCTTTAGCAAGGGTGCTCCAGGCAAGAATACCGCATAGTAAAATGGTCCAATCATAGTAAGATATAGTATAAGTTTTGTTCTTATATGAAGTTTCGAGTTTCTTCGTAGGAGAGGATAAAGGGCAACAACCCCAGCGTTAGCTTTCCGTAATGCATTCATAATTTGTTCTTTAAAGAATAGTTGTCCGTCAAAGAGCATATTTAGGTATTTAATGAAGCTGTTAACTGGTATTTGCACATTATTAATTTGAATATCAATTTCGACAGCAGTATTCTTTTTATATCTTCTAAAAATAGTGGCGTTGCACTTATTTGGTTTTAATTTAATTCTCCAGGTCTTGAACCAAAGATCAGTGATGTCAACTGCCCACTTTAGATTGTCAATAGCTAGTTGCGGTTTTAAAGACTTCGTAAGAACGACAGTGTCATCAGCATGTTTAGCGATTTTTTGCGTTTAATGGCTGGGGTATGTCATTTATAAAGATGTTAAACAGAATCGGCGCTAAAATGCTTCCCTGAGAGACGCCACTTTTAATTATCTTTCTATTGGACAGAGATTTTCCAATTCGAACTAGTACAATTTTTCGAAATTAATTCGAAAAATACAACTTTTTAAATAAGAGTGTATTAATTTGATGGGATTGATAGGGATAAGGGCTTTTTGGCTGGCATGCCATACTCTGTCGAATGCCTTTTCTATGTCTAAAAAGCATGCAGCAACAGCATTTTTCTTAATAAAAGCGTCAGCAATAAATTCAGTTGCATTAATGAGCTTGTGTGTGGTACTATGTCCTCGGCGAAATCCATATTGTTCGGAGTCGATGACATTATTCTTTTCGAGGTGATCAATCAATAAGTCGAATTTGAATAATTTTTTTGAAAATTTTACTAATGCATGATTTATTTCAAAAAGTGTTGCCACTGCTCGCTTTCAAATTGTAGGGTTTGCTAATAAAAACTTTCTAACTTTGGCAATGGTATAAAAATAGCCTTGCCAAACATTAAATACATTATTTCCGATTTCAAAAATTCGTGGGAAGCCATTTCGTCTGTTACCATGTTCGTACGACTTTAATCACCCAAGATATTAATTAAAAACTCTGAAAATGTTAATTTTCGCCTTCCTTTTTCCGAGTGGCAACAGGTCTCAAGCGTTGAAGATAAAGATGCTTTATTTTGAAAAGTATTGCTACTACTCGCTTTAAAATCGTACAGTATGTTAATCAAAAATTTGTTATTTTTACAAAGTCTGTATTTATATATAAAAAAGAATGTATGTTTGTGTGTTTCTTTGTTTGTTTGCGTTATTGATTTTTGATCAATTATGATAAACGTTTTGCCACATTTAATCGACTAAAATTGAACATAGGTGAAATATTGGAAGCAACTTCAGCTTTTACGACCATTTGATTAGGAAGACGAAAATCATTAAAAGTTGAGTGCCATTGTTGCTGATATAATGAGAGAGAATTAGTTTTTTTTTTTTTTGGAATTTTTTATGTGGGTTCCATATCGCATCAGACTGAAAAATGTATGACTATAAATCGTATTTGTTGCATCGTTATTAGATTAGAATTACAGCGGTGTTGTTCTGTCTGTTGTTAGGTACATTACTTTCAATCTAACTTAACTGGCATCGGGTACTTCCGCTAGTATAAAATAAAAATAAAAAGTTTGAGAGTGACATCTCTAAGTGTCACACTCTAAGTGACTTATTTAAATAATTTAAGGGAAACTCTTAAACCGACCTTCATTTCTGTTTCTGCATGTCGAAGAATTCCGGTAAAACTAAGAAACATTAAAAAGTTTCTACGTTTTACTTACATAAGAATATTAATTTTGACAAACTATATATCTTCTTTATATTATTATATGAAGAAAAAATAACGTACCACTGAAATCTCTCTTTTTTTTTGCAGTATCTCTTTTATCATCCTGATTAAGTAATGTAACAAAAAATAATTTAGATATTTACATAATAATTATATTCCATGAAATCTTAGCATTTTCATATCAAAATCCGTGTATTTCTCAACCTTCATCGTAAATTCTCATCGGCACATTCATGAATAACATTCCTCTTCCTTTTATGAAACTAAGTTCTGCAACTGCAAAATTATTATATCAATTAGTCGCAAATAGACTTCGCATGAATTTATTTTACAGATATAAATTCTATCATTTCGGTGATGAAACAATACATTTCTAATAGAACTCGTAAGCATATATAGTTGTTAGCCCAAAGGGGCGTCAGATCCAAAGGTTTATTATTCCCAAAACGGTATTTTGGGTCTTTTCACTTTCTGTTTTGGTTCACTATTAAAACTATTGCCACGAAATATTATCGCCAGTTATCTCAATGAAGAATCTACATGAATGTATGGATGTTTCTGGCATTGTGAAAAAACAACGATATCTGGAGCCATCAAATTTCAAATAACATAGTCCTCCAACCAAACATGGGCACTTGGAAGCCCGAATTATGAATTTCGAATTTGTTTCATTATGTATTTCATATTTGTAAAACTTTAACGAATTTCTGATTAACAAACTCAACAATTTCAAAGAGAGCAATAAAAACACTGTACGGAAAAAAAACGTTTTTATCTTCAACGCGCGAGACTGCGTTTTGGAACTTCTAAAGATTTGCTGTTTTTAAATATCTTGTGATATTGCTGTTGAATTTTATGTGGTTTGAGTGCGAAGAAGATGATATTTTATAAATAAAGGTAACATACAAAACGCTAAATAAAAGCCTTTTTTTGCGTAATATAAAATCTTGAATCTTTCAAATTTTCTTTTTAATCCAAACAGGCTTTGTTCCTGAAGGACTATTGTTTTCGTTTTGAGATTCTGCGTCGAAACACTGAGAATGTCCGTTTCACTTTTCAAATTGTTGCCACCTAATATTATCGCCCTGTATTATATTTGAAGGATTTAAATAATGAAGAATCTGCATAAATTCATGCATGTTTCTGGCATTGTGACAAAACAACGGTACCTAGAGCTATCCAAATTTGAATGACGTAATCCTACTGCGAATATGGGCATCTGTAAGCCCAAATTTGAAATTTGGAATTTGTTTTATTATCGATTTCATATTTTGTCAGACATTAACGAATTTTTTATTAATAAACTCAAGGATTTGAAAGCGGGCAATGGCTAAGTTCTACACAAAGACACTTTTATCTCCAGCGCGCGAGACTGTGTTTCGGAAATTTTAAAGATATTGATTTTAAAATTATTTTGCGATATTGCTCTTGAACTGAATTTTATGGTTTAAGAGCGAAGAACATGATATTTAATAAATAAAGGTAACACACAAAAGGTTAAAAAAAAGCCCCTTTGGACGTAATTTAAAATCTGAAACATTTCAGATTTTCTTTCTTTTTTTTCTGACATTTTTATCTCAGTAACCTCCCGTCTGTAAACTTTTAAAGTAATATTAAGATTCACAGACATTTGCTTTCAAGGTGTGCGTTCATACATTCTCTTCATTTTAAACCTTCATAAATATTAATAATACGCATTAATTCAATTATGAACTTTTTTCCTTCTCAGCATTTTGGCCATTGAACTACATTCACTATATATAAATTATCAACTTTTCCTCATTAATAAAGTTATTAAGAGTAGAAGTGTTTTAAAGTTGAAATCTCCGAAGGGAATTTCTACAAAGCTTATCAGCTGATGCCAAGACGAACCATTTCACACTTACTATAAGCTTATTATTCAAATTTTGTATTCAAATTTTATTTTAAAAGGGAAGGATGAAAACAAGGTAAGGACACAAGTAATCCTTTGTGAATTACTTACAGACCATCCCTCCTCAGGGCAATGTGCTAGCGGCATATTCTAATACCACCGGGATAGAAATACTTAAGGAGATTTAGAATTAGATTCCCACGAAGATATACTCGATGTAAAACTCCGTTTTCTTGATTCAAAAGTCACGTCCTTGTTCGCTACTTGAAATAGGCATCCTTGAAATATTCTGTAGAAAAGTTATATTTCGAACAAGCTTTGACAGATATCGTTTATCAACTTAAAAGTTATAATCTCTCATATTAAATATCCTTCTCACAAAAGATGTTAATTCCATTGAAAATTAGTAATGTAACAAAAGATATTTCAGTTCCACTTGACATTTTTATCGCACCGAAATAGGCCTGAAATTCTCATGAGAATTTTCTATTATGAGATGGGAACAGGATATAAAATACACTGCAGCATTTTTTCCTCTTATCCAAAATAAAAAATTCTACAAGTGGCCAAACTTGCACTAATATTTGGTTAGTTAATTTCTCTAACTGGCCGTCTTTTGCGGCGATATTTTTAACATGAATATGTAGAATCATTAGGTATATTTGAAGCAGAAGTACATGACACAGAGCAATGCGATCCCCGGAACTCTAACCCGGACTTCTCGAATACGCGCCGAGTGTGCTACCGTTATACCACGGAGGCATTCAGAAAGGAGGGAGGAATTCCCTTATAAGTATACACAGTTCACTTAGTAGCGAAGTTTTTTTTTATATTTTATAATTTTCCTTACTTTATTTTGTATGCTAATTCTAATCTATCCAATAATAATTAACCTTAATTAATAATTTTAATTATTTTTTATAAAAGAAATTACTCATTACAATCTTGTGAATCCCAAGAGTTTCTGTGTGGGATTCTCAAGCCTCGAAAGATAAATTTCATACTTTTTAAAGGATTCAAAAGTCTAAGAAAACCAAAAGGCTCACGAAACCAGAATGTTTATCAGATAATCACCTTTAAGTATAAAATTTTTATCCCGCGGGCCAAACGATTTAATATTATAATGAAATAATCTATCTTGTCTCTCTGCCTATAATATTAGCATAAAGTAAAGTCCTTTTCTTTTCACATGTCTATTTTTTCGTGTACCTTTAAATTATAATAAAGGTTAAACTTCTTTTGTACTTCCTTTATACTAAACATGCTACACTCTCAAATACAATAGAGTTGATTAAGGCAAATTGAAGAAAATCTGGAATATTATATCAGAAAGATATAATGTGAGTAAAGCATTTTTAATTAAAATCTGTAGTACACATATGGGATATATATTTCTGAAAAATAGATAAAAAATTCAAATCGCATCTATTGCAGAAATAATAAAATACGAGGTAATTGACAGTAAGCCTCTCTCTTTTAGTTTAAAGAGCCACTGGTGTTTAATGTGAAGGGCCATTAACGGAATTGTGAGGATGTTCTAGAAAAAATAAAACAAACAAAAGGTTTTACACAGATATATATTTTATTAGCCCAAAAGGGCAATTTGCCCAGAAGGACTATTAATTTCGTTTCGGTATTTTGCTTAGAGCCCTGTATTATATTTAAAGGAATTAAATAACGAAGAATCTGCATAAATGTATATATGTATGTTTCTCGCATTGTGATAAAACAACGGTACCTAGAGACATCCAGTTTTGAATAACGTACGTTTCCACCCGAATATGGGCATCTGCAAGCCCTAATTCGGAATTTGGAATTTCTTTTATAACCTATTTCATATTTTGCAAAACTTTAACGAACTTTTTATTAACAAACTCAACTATTTCAAAGCGAGCAATGGGAACACTGTACGGAAAGAAAAAATTATCTCCAGCGCGCGAGACTGTGTATCAGAAATTCTAAGCATACGCTAATTTTAAAATTATTTTGCTATATTGCTGTTGAACTGAATTTTATGGTTGATGTGCGAATAGCGAGATATTTAATAAATAAAAGTAACACACCAAACGTTAAAAAAAGCCTCTTTAGGCATTAAAATGATGTTTCATAAAATAAAATGATTTTTTCATTTCATATAAAATGCAACAAGTATCACCAGAACATATTGACTGTTTACGCGACTGTCTATCAGACGATCTTTCCACTTGGTGCAGTAAAATAAAATATAGCAAACACCACCCGAACGCACTGACTGTCTACTCGCGACTGTCTGACAAGTGACCTTGCCGCTCACACGCAGTTGCGCATGCGCATGGAGTTTTAACGTCAGCTAAATTTTCTTCTTTTTGACGCGTTATTATGCATATACCCTTTGCCCAAATTTTTAAAAAAATTTATGTTTGCTAATCTGCTTTTCCATCTATATAATAATGCATGTAGATTGATAGCAATATTTGTAATTTCGAAGATATAAGCATTCGCACATCCCTCAAATAGTAGCGTCTTAATTTTTGCTTCCCCATCAGACCATATTTTAGAAAACTACTGCTGTTATAAATGAAGACGTTCTCACAATAATTTCCAATTATTTAAAAAAAAAAAACTTAAAGCTTTCAAGCTTTACATTACGCCCAGCGTTTTTTTAACGTTTTGGGTGTTACCTTTATTTATTAAATATCATGCTCTTCGCACTTAAACCATAAAATTCAGTTCAACAGCAATACTGCAAAATAATTTTAAATGAGCACATCTTTAATTCGCGATGCACCCTTTTTTTTTCGTATAGTGTTGCCATTTCTCACTTTGAAATCGTTGAGTTTGTTAATCAAAAATTCTTTAATTTATGACAAAATATTAAATAGATAATAAAACAAATTCTAAACTCCAAATTATTGCTTCCAGATGCCCATATTCGGTGGAGGATTACATTATTCAAAATTTGATGGATCTAGGTGCCGTTGTTTTATGACAGTGCGAGAAACATACATACATATATGCAGATTCTTCATTATTTAATTTCCTTAAATATAATACAGGGCTTTAATATTTGGTGGCAACAGTTTGAAAAGTGAATCAACGCAAAATGCCAAAACGAAATTAATAGTCCTTCTGGGCCAACGCTCTTTGGGCAAAAAAGAGAAAGAAAAAGAGTTGTAGAGTTTACGGCAGTTTGAAAAATTTTAGTAATTTCCAGTTATTAAACAATTTTTGCAACTTTTATTAATTGGAAATTTTTCGCCACCTTTAATAATTTCCAATTATTAAAAAAATATAAGAAGGGAAAAGAGTTGTCAAAAAGTTTTCGCCACTTTACGCTTTTTAGGAAGAATCAGTGCAAATACCAAATGTGCAATTTTCAATCACTTTTTTTTTGGTTGTTAAAATAATTTTTTTTCCCACCAGAAATATTCTTTTCAGCAAAGTTTTGGCAATTAAATTGTCTCGCATGAATAAGGTGTGAAAAGGTTTGTTTAGAATACTTTAGAAGTAAGGAATGTTTCTGGGAACGATGATAGTTCAGCTCTAGAATTAAGTGAAAATAGACCTAAAATGGAGTCCTATTTTCGAAATAAAACGGACTATAAAAGACGCTAGGTAATGCTATTTCGATTGTTGACCTAGAAAAGTAAGTTGATGCGTTTGAGAGAGAATGTTACGTTTCATCGAATATCTGATATTGACAAGTAATCGTAGTGAAAAAAATCTACTTTTTAAATTATTTTTTTATATATATTTGATTTCTTTCTTCTCCTTTTGATATTGAGTTTTCGAGTTTATATTACAATAATTGCAATAATTTGGTAAATAATAATAGAACTAATCATTTTGATATTTTAATAACTTATATTTAGTCAAAATGTCAATCTTGAATGTCATGAAAAAGTAAATAATATTAAAAAGTAAGCTAAAGAAAGTTGAGAGATGACCGCAAATTCAAACACATTTTCTTACTGAGTTCTTCATTAATTAATCATTTCTGAATAAACGACACTTTTATTCAAGCCATATAATCCATACATTCATATAAAGTTCTTAATAGTCTTTATCATTATATACCGTAATTTTTGAACTAAAGGAGTATATTCAAAATGTACCGAGATCGGGAATGTATGGCACAGCAATACAGCGATATACACACACTAGCCAATCAATTAGAAACCCAAGATAAATATTTTATTGGACCAACTTTTGCAAGGATAACTGCTCTTATTCGTTTGTGCATCGAGTCCACATACTTCTGGAGTGCATTTAGGTCTAGTGAATACCATGCATTGGCTATGCAGCTATTTTAGATCTCGTAAATTAGATGGAAGAGAAGAGTGCTGTCGGATACGTCATTCCACCATATTACAAACATTTTCTATGATGTTAAAATCCCAGCTATGCGGTAGCCAGGGAAGGTGTTGGAAATGAGACGGATGCTCATCGAACCAATTTTGAACACTTCTGACACGATGTATAGTTGCATTATCGTCCATGAAGTACCGTCGCCATCAGGGTAAAAATACGACATTGCAGGGTGCACTTGATCTTCCAGTATATCTAGGTATCTCATGGCTGATTGTCATGATATGGGAACAAGAAATCATGATATGGGTCATGTTCTGCTGGCACTTCCATGCCAGCAGAACATGGCCAATATCATGATACTCCCACCAGATCCTTATACAGTACGAGTAACATGAAATGGATTCATGGCTTCGTGTGTTCTCGCCAAATTCGACGTCTTCCATCAGTATAAAATAAGGTGTAGCCTGATTCATCCGACCACATTACCCGTTTCCAATTCTCAGATATCCATTGCTATCTTTCCTGACACCGCTGCAAACGAATTCTTGCATGTCGGGCAGAAAATGATTGGTTTTCTTACAAGCACGCCACTATGCATTCCTAACCACTGCAATTCTTTGAACATGGTTCGAGTTGAAATCTGTTGGATGAAAATTTGATGATCTGTGTCAGTTGAAGCAAAGTAGAGTCTCTATTCTGCCATGAAATTCGTCCGACGCCAATCACTCTCTTGGAAAACTGTATAAAGCACATATTCCAAAAACTGCTATAATTGATTCCATTACATGTATCTAACTGTGCTTATAAAATGGCTACAATATTAAACAATTTCTTCAAGTAGTTAAAAACCTCTACTGAAAACAGGAACTAATTCCCAATTATAATAGACATAAAATACATAATTAATCAGTACATGTTATTTACCGATCAATCATACCACATGCATCAAATGCTGCAACTAATTTTTCATTACAGTTAGAATATTTACATTTCAATCATACTACAAATGTACATGTTTAAAAAAAACTGCAACTAATTTTAGTGTTTAGTGACCCTGACTGTCGTAGCGATGGCCCCGGGTTCGAATCGAGGAGAAGGCATGTTTGTAACTGCCCGACCCTTTATAGGAAGCAACGGTAGCCACCTATTAGGTGCTTCCATAATAAAATGGCCACCACTTCCGGTCCTTGTAGTGGCGCAAGGCTAAATCCCCGACCATTAAAAAGATATTGAGTTCATAAAATCTCTCTAATGTTGTCTCTGTTATCATATCGTGATGTCTGTGAATCTGTGCTATGGTTATAAATTTATGAAATCTTTGTTGTGATTTTGTGATTGTAAAATCTTGCGTTGTGATGCCCTTGAAACATGGGAAAGAACGTTCTAGTTTTCACAATACTGGAAGTCCTTCTTCTTTCATTCAAGAAAAAAAAGGGGGCAAGGAAGAATGAAGAAAGTTTAATGCTAAATGAATGCGTAATTATTTGATAATGAATCTGAAAATGACTCACAAGCCAAAAGTCTAAACCAAAAAATAATTTGAATGCTGATAACTTATGGGATTTTACTTGATCTGAAGGTAATAACCTCATGAGAGCGAATTATCTCTAAATTTGAAGAACTGTAAGTCATGATAAGGCTTTAATTACTTTATTTATTAAACAGAAATTGGAACATAAGTGCACTTTCTTAGGCTAACAACATCTGCCACAACCCATGGTGAGACAACTAAACAGAAAAAGTCAGATTTAAGTTAAACTTGTAACGGTGGTCGAAGAATACACAGCTTAAATCTTACTCTAAGATGGCTCAATAATTCTGCCTGAGCATCAAAATCAGCATATCAGCAGCTATATAACGCAGCCGAATAATTACAGCTATCAAAGCTAGCAGGATCTAAACGTAGCGTGCACGCACAGCCACAAACATGCTCTCTCTTAAAATTCAAAAATCACAGTTTAAATGCTGGTTAGCTAATTTACGTTCTGCTGAGGAAAAAGGAAAGGAGAAGTTGCAGTAAAGATCCAAATCATAATAACTGATTAATTTAAATAATAACCTGAAATGTTTTTGAATACTATTTCCCGAATTATAATTTTAATATTATAATTTTAAAATGAGCATATCTTTATAATTTCCGATACACAGTCTCACGCGCTGGAGATAAAAATGTTTCTCTTTCTGTACAGTGTTGCCATTGCTCGATTTGAAATCGTTGAGTTTGTTAATGGAAAATTCTTTAAAGTGTTACAAAGTACTAAATCGATAATAAAATAAATTCTAAATTACAAATTCTTAATTTCTTTAACTATAATGTATGGCTGTAAAATTTGGTGGCAACAGTTCGAAAAGTGAATCAGCGCAGAAAGTGAGTCGACGCAAAATGCCAAAATGAAATTGATAGCCTTGTAGGTTAGCGCCGTTTGAGATAATAAAATTCGATTTCACTGATATTTTAAAATATTTGTTGATTTTGTAGCTGCTAATCCAGGAAAGCTGAGGAATTATGCTGTGGAGACCAAATCTGAAAAACCGCACATAAGAAATATAGATAATCGTTTATTTTATAATGTATACGGAAAATACATTTTATTTCCTTAATATTTAATAGGATAAAATCTTTTGATTTCCAAATTTATGCAGTTAAGCCAAAAATGTCTTCCCAGATTTCCTTTTAATAACCCGAATATGATGTCGAACTGATACGCACATGCGTATCATGCACCAAAACTTTCCTAAATGTGAAATTCCAAGAAAAATTATCATTACTTTCATAGGCACAATTTTAATAAATTGCCATTAAAGAGACAATTAAAATTTTCTCATAGTTAGGGAATTGAGATCACTTTAGTATTTCCCCGTTTTAAGGATTTCTCTGCCCGTAGGGAATAAAGCAATAGGATGAAACTAACTCAGCCATTAGATGTGGATGGTTGTTTTCCAAAACATTCAGTACGACTCAGTGATATGCCAAGGAATCTTCAGTATTCAAATTTTATGACATGCGAATCACATAATAAAAGACTAAAACGTCTTTTTTAACTTTATTATTCAATATTTTTTCTCGTGTTGCTGTTCGAGATAATATATATCTGGGTCGCGAAAAAATGCTTCAAACAAGGTTTCCTTTCTTTTGTTTTTTCTGCATATTTTTAGATTGTAAGAAAAAGAATATATATTGCACATTGTGACTTCAGTCTGGTATAACATGTGAATGATCGTCTTTTATTTGCTTTGAGTAAGCGGAGCGGCGGAAGTACGACAGGGTTTGTGGTTCGGTTATTAATAAAAGAGTTGTGGAATTTCAAACTTTATTTTTTCAATCAAAGAGCAGTTTTTAATCTGAATTCTTTACCAATGTCAGATCGTTGACCGCCAAATAGCACAAGTCAGGCGAATCATTTAAGATGGCATCTTTAAGTGGTTGATAAGAAAATGATACCTCAATTAGACAAGAAAGAAAAAAATACTAAGAATACAATCAACGCTTGACTTTCTTTGGTTATGCTTCCATGCGTGAAAAGACAGTTGTTGTCTTACAGAGTGACAATGACATCAATAAAAAAAGTGAAACAAATATGTGCAATTTGTTTTTAATAATCCTGCCTGTCAATTTTAAGAAAAAAATATTTTATATAAATAACTGAAAAAAACTATCAATTTATGCCCGGTTACTTTTGTATCTGTATTTGATGGATATTATAAACCAAACTAGCAGAAGTACCCGATGCCAGTTACGTTAGATTGAGAGTAATGTATCTAACAGCAGAGAAAACGATACCTCTGCAATCCTCCTCTAATAACGATGCAAAAAATACGATTCACAGTCATACATTTTTCAGTCTGATGCGATATGGAATCTTCATAAAAAATACATAAAAAATTTCGATAGAAATATAAACTAATTCTCTCTCTATATCAGCAGCAATGCCACGCAGTTTTTAATGACTTTCGTCTTTCTAATCAGTTGGTCCTAAAAGCTTAAGTTGCATCGAATATTTCACCTATATTCAATTTTAGTCAATTAAATGTGGCAAAAAGTTGATCATAATTGATCAGAAATCAATAACGTAAACAAACATACTCACACACAAATAAGCATTCTTCTTTATATAGAGAGATTTTGTAAAACCTACAAGTTTTTTAATAACAAACTCTACGATTTGAAAGCGAGCGGTAGCAACACCTTTCGAAATAAAGCATTTTTATCTTCAATGCGCCAGACTGTTGCCACTCGCAAAAATGAGTGCGAAAATTAGTGTTTTCAGAGTTTTTAATTAATATCTCGGCTGATTAAAGTCGTACAACGATGGGAACGGTCGAAATAGCATCCCACGAATTTTTGGAATCGGGATAATATATTTAATATTTGGCAATGTTATTTTTATTTCCTTATAAAACTTAGAAATTTTTTATTAACAAACTCAAGAATTTGAAAGCCAGCAGTGGCAACAGTTCTCGAAATAAAGAAAATTTTTATCTTTAGCGTGCAAGGCTTTTGCCACTCGGAAAACTAAGTGCGAAAATTAACGTTTTAAGCGTTTTTAACTAATATCTCTGATTTTAACTATATATATATTGAAAAAGTAGACGTCGACCTTTTCGAGGACCCAAAAAAGAATTGTAGAAAGTTTGGTGACGATAGCTATGGTAGTGATTGCATTATTAGCGAACAAACAAACAGACTCTCTTCTTTATATGTATAGATTTCTTTGCGTCGTATTTTATGTTATACAAAGCACCATAAAATACGTTATTGCCAATCCATCTGCTTATACGCAAGGAGGTTAAATTAGATGGAGTAAGCCTTCTTTGTATACCCTGCGCAATGAAAATAAAGCCATGGAACGTCACGGTCTTATTATGGCCACTGCCATAAGTGGACTTAGTTTACATTCTAATCGGCACTGTTTGCATGTTAGCTACTCATCAGTGAACATTTACAAGTCTCCCATTCTAATTTTAATACTTAATAAAAGATAATAAAAACAAAATCTGATATGTTTCAAATTTTAACGTCCAAAGAGGTGTTTTTTTAACATTTTGTGTGTTATCTTTATTTATTAAATATCATGTTCTTTGCACTTAACCACAAAATTCAGTTAAAGAACAATTTTGCAAAATAATTTTAAACTGAGCATATCTTTAGAGTTTCCTATACATAGTCTCACGCGCTGGAGATCAAAATGTCAAAAATTCGTTAAAGTTTTACAAAATATGAAAGCGATAATAAAACAAATTCCAAGTTTCAAATTTGGGCTTCCAGATGTCCATATTCGAAGCAGGATTACATCACTCAAAATTCGATGGCTCTAGGTACTGTCGTTTTATCACAATGCGAGAAACATACATACATTTATGCACATTTTTCATTATTTAATTTCTTTAACTATCATGCAGCACTGCAATATTTAGTGGCAACAGTTTGAAAAGTGAACCAGCATTTAATGTTTCCGACGCAAAATCGCAAAACGAAAACAATAGTCCTTCAGGGACAAAGCCCTTTTGGACTAATAAAAGATATAACTTCTTCAAATTTATTAAAATCTAGATGCATAAAATCGAGTAAATGGTACTATAACACAAATGGTAAAACCTGAAAGATCACTGGAACTTTAAATGGTATTTTAGGTACATTATGCCTAAAAATCCTTTCCTGAACCTGCGGACGTTTATACTTGCTTTCAAATTCAGTGTAATTTTGCTTAAAAATATATTTCGTAGTCTTATCCGTATGCTGTATGGGGGCCATCATAAGACTTACCCCATGTTGTTAACATTTTCTAAGTTTCAATTTTACGATGTCATGCTTGCTCCACGTTTTCTAACGTCTATGGTTTATAATGTATTATTTTTTTTCGATTCGCCAAATCTCGAATAAGGTATTGTGTATATTGATTATTGTGGAAGCAAATTATGGCTGCAGTGTATGTAACGTTTAAAATTCTAAAAACGTGTCTTTATTTATTTCTGATTAAATTTTAATAAGTTGCTACTTTATAAAACATTTATTTTCGGCAAAAAACTTGTTTCAATATTGTTGGAGTAATAATTTAAGCATTCTGAAAAACCCAAAGATTTAGATTTTATGTTAACACGAGAATTAGTTTTTTTAGTAATTTAAAATCATAAATGAGATAAAAATAAAGGGGCATCTCACAAAAGGGTTTAGCTCCTTACTGGAGAAGTTACAAACAAAATAAAACAAAATTATTCTTTTTATGTCAGCTTATGATAAAGTTCTGTCTTAGTTTATTTGAGAAAGGTTAACTAATTGAAGCTTAATACGTACTTAAATATTTTTATATTTATGAAAAATTAGATTATTAAGCATAATTCTTTTACAGAATACTCTTAAAATGTTGTCTAATGCATGTGTTATATGAACTTTGAGAATTATTTCAAATTAAAATATGTTCATATTAAATGTTCAGGAAAGCAAAAACGTGATAAAATAAGATATGCAGTCTAATTTTGAGGGTTACAGTGCTATATCAATAAAAAATTTCATTGTCGTCCGATATATTCCATTAATTAGAACATAAATGTTTTATCTCAAATGAAAATTCTCCAATACACTCAGTTCGTCCCCACACACCGCAGGCAGAAATTTTATCCAAAATCTGATTTAACTATTTTCAAAACATGAAATCTTTTAATAAATCGGGGTTCAAAATTCTTTCAGTTACAAATGCTTACGATGCTTTAAAAAAATTTCCTCATGTGAGTGAGCCGAAAATGTTTCGACTAATTACAATTGCGAAAATTAACTTTATCTATCTATATATATATAAAGAAGAATGTTTGTTTGTGTGTTTGTTCTGGCTTATAACTCAGTCGCTACTTCAGCTATCGTCACCAAACTTTCTACAATTCTTTTCTGAGTCCTGAAAAAGATGAGCATCCACTTTTTTACAAGAAATAACAGCTAAAATCAGAGATATTAATTAAAAGCGCTAATTTTCGCCCTTATTTTTCGAGTGGCAACAGTCTCGCACGCTGGAGATAAATTTCTACTTTATTTCGAGAAGTATTCCCACTGTTTGCTTTCAAATTCCAAAGTTTGTTAATAAAAAATTCCTAAGTTTTAAAATGAAGTAAAAATAGCATTGCTAAAATTAAACATATTATTCCCGATTACAAAAATTCATGAGAAGCCACTTCGACTGTTCCCATCTTCGCATGACTTTAATCAGCCGAGAAATTAATTAAAAACTCTAAAACCATTGATTTTCGCACTCATTTTTACCAGTGGCAACGGTCTGGCGAGCTGGAGATAAAAATGCTTTATTTCGAAAAGTGTTACTACTGCTCGCTTTTCAAATCGTAGAGTTTGTTAATGAAAAAATTTGTAAGTTTTACAAACTCTGCATATATAGAGAAGAATGTCTGTTTGTGTGTTTCTTTGTTTGTTTGCGTTATTGATTTTTGATCAATTATGATAAACGTTTTGCCACATTTAATCGACTAAAATTGAACATAGGTGAAATATTGGAAGCAACTTCAGCTTTTACGACCATTTGATTAGGAAGACGAAAATCATTAAAAGTTGAGTGCCATTGTTGCTGATATAATGAGAGAGAATTAGTTTATTTTTCTATCGAAATTTTTTATATGGGTTCCATATCGCATCGACTGAAGAATGTATGACTATGAATCGTACTTTTTTGCATCATTGTTAGAGAAGGATTACAGCTATACCGTTCTCTCTGTTGTTAGATACATTACTCTCAATCTAACTTAACTGTCGTCGAGTGCTTCCGCTAGTTTGGAATATAAACAACTCAAACGATTACGTTTCAAAGCTGTTTTAAACCGTTCAGGATTAGGCATTTCCTGCTTCCGCAACTATTATAACCAAACTACAAGAGTTAAGCAAATTTTCATATCATTTCCAATTCATTTTTAAAATTCATTCCTACACATCCGCAGAAAGCGTATTTTTACCTACTTCTTTTGCGTGTACAACGAATGTATATTGATTTCGCAGAAGTCGAAACAGCATAGCTGGAAGCTAACAGAAGCAGCATAAATGTATTTAATCATTTAGATTTATTGAAATTGCGCTTATTTTTTAGAAAATTCGGTTTGTGGGAGAACCACTTGGCCTTGCATAGACTTAGCCTAGTTTATTCTTTTTAAGGACTGCTACGTCTTTTTCGTTTCTTCTTTTTATCTGCTTGACAGTCATAGATTTCACGGTCTCGAAATCACCGCCGAGGTTGCCATCCACTGATACAGAAAGTTTCAATCAAGCGTTGGGAGGTAAAAGTATCTTGAGTCGTTAAATAAATCATTTATATGTCTCCGAATATCTCCTCCAAGTACAGAAGGAATGATTCAATTAATTTGAGTTTTTGACACTAAAACAATACGAAATTTTATTCGAGTGTTAAGCAACACTGTCAGCAACGAAGTATATAAAATTTAACGATGAAAAGAAAAGGGATATGATCCTTTTTCAGGTCCAGTTATTTAACACACTAGCCGTTTATGTGGCCACGGATCTACATCTGTTATTGCATTCTCCAAAATCGGAGTTAAAGGTACCTCTGGTAATTTTGATCTTGTAAGAAAAGAAGTTTTTTTTTTTAGTCCAAAGGGGCTTTGTCTCTGAGGGACTATTTTCTTTCTGCGATTTTGGTCAAATCACTCTGAATGTCCGTTTCACTTTTAAAGTTGTTGCCACCAAATATTATCGCCTTGTATTATATTTGAAGAAATTAAATAACGAAGAAGCTAATTCAGAAGTCAAAACAACAAAAATCAGCGTAATATTCTCAATATTTTCACAGGACTAGTTTCGATGGTTTTTACCGAACCATCATCCTCAGCTGCGAAACCGTAAAATGGTTTTACCTTTTACGGTTCCTTTTTACGGTTTCGCAGCTGAGGATGATGGTTCGGTAAAAACCATCGAAACTAGTCCTGTGAAAATATTGAGAATATTACGCTGATTTTTGTTGTTTTGACTTCTGAATTAGTTTCGTTCGGCGTGTTATTGTGTCTTAATTAACGAAGAAGCTGCTTAAATGTATATATGTTTCTCGTATTGTGATAAAACAACGTTATCAAGAGCCGTCAAATTTTGAATGACGTAATCCAACTGCGAATATGGGCATCTGGAAGCTGAAATTTGGAATCTGTTTTATTATCGATTTCATATTTTGTAAACCTTTAACGAATTTTTGATTAACAAACTCAAGAATTTCAATGGCAACGTTGTACAGAAGAACAACATTTTTATGTCCAGCGCGTGAGACTGTGTATCGGAAACTCTAAAGATATGATCATTTTAAAATTGTTTTACGATATTGTGCTTGAACTGAATTTTATGGTGTAAGTGCGAAGAACATAATATTTAATAAATAAAGGTAACACACAAAATGTTAAAAAAACGTAATTTAAAATCTGAAACCTTTCAGATTTCTTTTTATTTTTTTTAAATCAATTTAACTATGAAAGATATCTTTCTCACTGACTTTTCGTTTCTTTTTCACTACAGCAACTGCATAAATACATAAGTTTCATATAGTATTTTGCGTGACCAAAGTGGTTGCAATTTGAAAGTTTAACTTATCTAATTAAACTACTGAAGCTGGAATCATAGATCTTTGAGCCGTCATTCAAAACATATTTAAAAAGTGCAGAATTTTTACGACATCCTGCACATAACATCGTTGAAACTGTTTCCTTAATATAGCTTCGCAACCGTAGAAAAATTGGTACACCTCCATAAGCAAAATACTATTGGGTTCTACGGGTTCGTGGATTTGGAGCGATTGATGGCAACACTTGATTAAGAATCAAAACACAATTTATTCTTCAGTATTACACTGCACAATTCCAAAGACGCGTTACAGTCGTCTAAAAACTACAAAAAACACACTGAAACAATCAGTAACACACCTTCAGGCTATCAGGCTATAATGGTGAAGACAGATTTACGGCAAAGCATTAAAGTACAGCTTTTCGACTCAAACGATCACTCTAGAGCTAATCTCTGAACTCAAGACACTAATACTCAACTCAACTTATTATTGAACTCAAAATACTCTCCTACTCCGCGTACAGGCAGGGTACATTAAGCTTTTGCCTGCCTTCATTAATGTTCTCGGGAAAACCGGTATAAATTCGGTTTAGAATGTTCTCGCTCAGTCTATGGCATATCGTCGATTTTGTCGCCAAATGGGTGATTTCGCGCCAAATCTGGCAACCCTAAATCCGCTTTGCGAGTAAGCTATCTTACCGCAGCTGGGCATTTCGCAGCAAGACATTGGAACAAGATTGCTACTATTGCAGAAGATAGAATTAACAACAAAAAATAAAAGTTAAAAACCTTTGTACATCTTCTTTTAGCACCCCGTGGGAGGGTTTTAAGTTACACTTCATGCTTTATTTATTTACTATTCTCTCCATAGTTTCTTTTTATTATTAGTTTTTTGCTTTTAAAATATGCGTTATGAAATTTCGAAACAACTGCATTGCTATATCGCACTAAGACCTTAAACAGAGGTATTCTTGTCATAATTGCCCAATATTTTGCGGTTAAAAAAAAAGAAAAATGTCTTCATAAAAAAATTATCAGCCTAAAATGTATATATGACCAGAAAGTTGAATTTAAAATTAAGAGTGCTCCTTCAAATAAAAATTCTCCTTCTCTTACGCATGCATGCAAGACTTTATCAATCTGTTGCCAATTACAGGGATAAAAAGCATTTAGTTGAAATATATGCTGAGAGGCCTTACTTCTTGCTTTAATTGCTCAACAAGATATGATATGAAACTTAGTTGGCTAAAATTAATCTTAAATTATACTTTTTGAAAAGCAATATTACCTTAAAACATTTATTACTGTTTAAAAGTAACTTTTTTTAGGTTCGTTTACGTTTAACTAATCCCTTTTAAACATAATTTAAAGTACTAAATTATACGTTATAATTTAGCAATATATAGCTCATCAAATGCGGTCACTTATGCTTTTCCTTGCAGCACTGTGAAAATTATTTTTCGGAATCCTTCACTTTATAGCATTTATACATTACTTCCGTATCATAACTACATTACTATAATATGAGCGCATAAAAGCAGTAGGTGTCGTCATCTATGAATCTATTTCGTAAGTAATTCTTAAGTACTCTGTCTGTCATGAAAATGTCGAACAAAACGCCAATCTGTGAAAGAGCTGGTTAGCTATAATAATACCGTAAATTTTTTCAGGTTAACTTGCTAGTCCAAAGGGGCTTTGTTTCTGAAGGACTATTGTTTTCGTTTAGCAATTTTGCGTCGAGTCACTAAAAGCGTTATATCACTTTAAAAACTGTTGCCACCAAATATTGCAGATGTGTATTATATTTAAAGAAATTAAATAATGAAGAATCTGCATAAATGTATGTGTATTTCTCCAAATGTGATAAAACAACGGTACCTAGAGCCATCCAATTTTGAATAACGCACGTTTCCACCCGAATATGCGCATCTGGAAGCCCAAATTTGGAATTTGGAATTGTTTTATTATCGATATCATATTTTGTAAAACGTTAACAAGTTTTTGATGAACAAACTCAAGCGATTTAAAAGCGAACAATGGCAACACTCAACGGGAAAAAAAAAAAAAAACCTTTTTGTCCGAGCGCGCAAACAGTGAATCGGAAATTCTAAAGATGGACTCATTTTTTTAAAATTATCTTGAGATATTGCTGTTGAACTGAATTTTATAGTTTAAGTGCGAAGAACATGATATTTAATAAATAAAGGTAACACACAAAATGTTAAAAAAAACGCCCCTTTGAACGTAATTTAAAATCTGAAACCTTTCAGATTTTTTTTAATGCATACTTTCCCTATCAGATAATTTTCCAATTTTCAACTATTAAGTTTGATGCTGTGACTTATCACCGGGAAAACTAAAAATAACTTAAAAATAACTTTTAAATCTTAGTTAATATATCCGAAATTTTCATTTAAGATTTTTTTTTTTTTTTCTTGGCAGCCATAGCCAAGACATGTTGACGGTGTGGAACATATATCGTTTAGTGATGGCAGAAATCTAGAAAAATGCTTCGATTTTCTTTCTTCTTTTTTTTTTAACAAGTAAAATGATTTAAACAAGAATACTTATTTTTATATCAACTTTATGCCGCTCTTTAAGCAGGATAAAATCCCAAGGGGAAGTTGTAAACAACTTGCAAATGTAAAACAAATGTACACCTGGCGCCATCTATTGATGAAATACAAGAAAATATTAAATCCAAACAAAAACGTTCAGTTATTCGATTCCAATATAATTATCAGATCATTTTAAAAAAGGAAAAAATAAGTTAACAGAATTAAATTAAATTCTTTTCACTTAATATAGGATCAAAATTTTATAAACTGTTTTACGTATATAATTTGATTATATTTATTAGTCCAAAAGGATTTAGTCCCGAAGGACGGTCGTCATCTGTAATTTCTTGTTCTTTGCATTCATACTCTTAAAATCGGGAGAATTTTTGAGAATTCTGGTGAGTTATATTAGCACTTAGTGTACAGCACTCGTGTTTTCTCAGTGGATTACCTGTCTCATCAGCGTCTGAAGCGTCTGGTAAGTTCTTTTTGACTTGTTTATTTCTGAGCATGCATTACCGTGCAATTGCTTAGGTTAAGCAGCAAGAAATGAGCAGTTTAGAGGATAAAAATGTACGTAGTTTAATTGAGCAGATACGTGAGAGTAATGGAGGTCATATCGATTACAATCGCCTATCTATGCAAATTAACCACTTGCAAACAGAAATTGAGAGTTTAAAAAATTCTGATTTACCGAAAGCTGATCCTAGGCTTACGATTATGGAAGAACAACTTCAAAATCTTTGTATCATACATGATAACTTAGAGGAAAAGGAAAATGGTAAAATACCTGAAATAGAAATAGTTAGTGCTACCCCCACACCTGATAGTAACGCTAAATTCTTAAAAACACCAGCTACCCCAAAAAAGGGATCGAATTCAGCTAACCTAAAAAGAACTTCTAGCGGAAGAACGCGCAAAAAGAAAACAGTTGATAGCGAAGGTTTTACCTCTCCTCGCAAAACACATAAAAGAAATCATTCGAATACGGAAAAGGATTACCCAAGCCAGAAAAATACTTTTGAACCATTAGAAAATGAGGTTAACATGGATGACGGGACTCAAAATGGTACTCCTTTTGAAACCCCAAAGAAAACCGCGGGTCATATCCCACCAATTGTTCTCGCCGATTTTAACGGAAACTGGGATAAGATGAAAGACGATTTTGAAGATGTACTCGGCATCAAAAATTATACAGGAGACCTAAAAGGAGGAAGACTCACAATCAGAGTTTTCGAACCCGACCACTACCGCGAAATTACCAAATATTTGCAAAATAAGGAAATTCCCTTTCATACTTTTCAAATGAATTCCAAGAAGCCTATTAAGGCAGTTATTAAGAAACTTCCGGCCACCGCAAAAATCGAAATCCTACAGAAGGAAATACAAGATCTGGGCATACCAGTCCAAAAAATAAGGCAAATCACTGCCATCAAGAACGGAGATATCGTCAATTTGCCAGTTTTCGTGGCTGACGTCCAACGAAGCGAAGAAGGAAAGCAGATATTCGGAATTAAGAAGCTGAGAGGCCTTAATGTCCAGATTGTGAAATATAAATCACGGCCAGGTCCCGTTCAATGTCATAAATGCCAAAGATATGGGCATACACGGGACCTGTGCCATTACACCCCACGGTGTTTAAAATGCGCACAAATGCACGAAACTTACTTATGTAAGTCTAAAAAAGATATAGACCAGCCTGTCTGTGTACTTTGCGGACAAAATCATGTTTCATCCTACCGCGGATGCAGCAAAAACCCAGAAAACATCAAGAAGCGAATTGCAGAGCGAAAAGCCGAGCAAAATTCAAATAGTAAAAATACTAAACCTGGATTTACTTTAAAAGAAGATGACTTCCCCAAATTGCCGTCGCGCAATCTACAGAATATCCCTGACCCACCTTCAGCGTGGAGCAGAGAAAAACCATCCAATCAGGAAACACCAAATTTCTTCGAATGGATTAAAACGCAACTTATGCAAGCCAAAGCATTTTTCATGAAATTCAAGTCTGCCAAGACTTTAATAGAGAAATTCGAGATCGGCATGGCAGCGATCGAATATTATATGAACCAAAATTATGACTTCTAGAGGCCCACAGTTTAACCCAAGCCTTATTGCAACTACTACTAGTTTCCTTAAAGTCTCCTTCTTTAATGCCAACGGAGTAAATAAACAGAAATATGAATTGGCGAATTATCTGAACAAACACAATATCGAAGTAATGATGTTAAATGAAACCCATCTTTACCCAAATCTTAAATTCAAAATTCAAGGCTATAATGTCATCCGACAAGATCGCACTCATAATAGCGGAGGCGGCACCGCCATACTAATTAAAAATCATATCAAGTTCACTACCTTCAATATCCCGAATACAGGCCGAGTAGAAACCACTGCAGCTCTAATTTATACTGGATTCAACGTTCCTTTCTTGTTTATTTCAGTATATAACCCACCCAAGAATACTTTAACTAATTCTGACTTAGATAACCTGACCAATTTTGATTACCCAACCCTGATCGCCGGCGATATGAACGCCAAGAATACAAACTGGAATTGCAGCATCAATAACAACAACGGAAATATTCTTAATAACTATGCACTCAATAGCAACATCAGAATCATCGCTCCAGATGTTCCAACGAGATATCACTTTAATGGAAGAGGGGATATCCTTGACATCCTGATACTGAAAAATATTCACTCTACTCCATACTTAGAAGTGACGGAAGAATTATCCTCTGATCATTTCCCTGTAAAATTCGATTTTTATGGTTTCTACCCACCTCTCATTAAACCGAAGATTAAAGTTAACTGGACTATCTATAAAAATGAACTTATTAATATCCCCAGTAGCATAGTAATTAACCATCCCGAAGAAGTTGAAAATGAAATTAACAAATTTAACGGACATATTCAAAAGGCACTGGCCACAGCAACTTATACGCAGAAAAATTACTCTCCGCAAGAACTCCCGAATTATATTTTAAACCTTATAAAAGAAAGAAATAGATGCAGGAAAAATTGGCAACTCACAAGAGATCCAAACGACAAGACTCACGTGAATTACCTCACTCGTCAAATTTCACAGGAAATAATTAGCTATCGCTCCAATAAATGGGACTCTTTTCTTGAAAATTTAGAAATGCAACCCAACATGGTTTGGAAAATTGCAAGATCCCTTCGCAATAACCAAGCAAATCTTCATCACCCTATTACGCACAGAGGTATGACACACAACTCAGAAACGGAAATCGCTGAAGTCATGGCGGAGAGCCTTGAAAAAGTTTTCGAGAAACATGAAGAAATCAGTCCTTTTGACTATACTATCAATAACGAAGTCGAAGAAATTAAACTTAAAAGTAACAGAGATTATGTAAAATTTACCTCCCCCAAAGAAATCCAAGAAATCCTCAGGAAGCTAAAGAATAAAAAAGCCAGAGGCTTTGACAACATAAGTAATGAAGCCCTTAAAGTTCTACCGAAAAACTGTATAATTCTACTGTGCAATTTAATTAATTCATGTATTAGGCTCTCTTATTTTCCGAAAAAATGGAAACATTCAATTGTAATAATGATCCCGAAACCAGGCAAAAATCCAAAAGAAGTATCCAGCTATCGACCTATCAGCCTTCTACCCGCTATCAGCAAAGTGTTTGAACGCGTAATTGCCTCAAGACTCCAAATTTTCACTGACAAATTAATTGATACAGACGATCAGCAGTTCGGGTTTAAAAAAGCTCATTCAACATCGCATCAAATTCTTAATCTCATAGAATTCATTGCCGTAGAATTTCAGAAGAAAAACGGAGTTGCCGCATGCTACCTCGACTTCGAAAAGGCCTTCGATCGAGTGTGGCATGCTGGTTTAATATGCAAGTTATCGAAATTAAACCCTCCTTCAAGTTTCTTAAATCTCATGATTTCCTATTTAGAAGATCGTACCTTCCAAGTCCGCTGTGGTGATGCTTTGTCCACACATAAAAATATTCATAGAGGACTACCTCAAGGTTCCGTCATCTCTCCAGCAAACTTTAATCTATATGCAAGTGACATGCCCAAGCCGCAAAATGCAAAAATCCTTAAATATGCCGATGATACGGTAATACTTACTAATTCCTTAAACCCGCAACATGCAATAGACAAACTGAATAGCCAAATTAAAATAATAGAAAAATGGTGCACCAGATGGAAAATCAATCTTAATCCCACCAAATGCTGTATAGTTATGTACAGAAGATATAAGAAAAACTACCCTCTGGATATCAATATAAAAATTCATGATACTCTTATCCCTTCGGCCAATTCGTACAAATATCTTGGAGTGTATATTGATGCACAGCTCACTTTCAAAGAACACATCAGTTATATCACCAACAAAGCTAATGCAGCTTTTATGGCTCTTTACCCGCTTCTAGGGAAAAATTCTAAATTAAATCTGAATACTAAACGCAATCTTTACCTGATGCTTATTCGACCAATTCTCTTATACGCAGTCCCCACTTGGGCCACGGCTTGCAAAACCCATAGAAAGAAACTTAGCTATCTACAGAATAAAATTCTACGCTCAATAACCTCAGCACCCTGGTTTATTAGAAATATCCAGCTGTATCAAGACCTGAAGATTCCTGAAATACAAGAACAGATCTTAATAATTTCGCACAAATTCTTTATCCAAGTTCAGAATTCACCATATAATGCTATTAAAAATCTCGCAAACTATGATCCAACAGAAGAAAATCTGGTTAAGCGACCACGTTCTATTCATCACAACTCAAAGTGGTGAAAGTGTACATATTGTAAATAGTACCCAGTATTTAATTGCATTTCATATACTCAAGAATTCGTGATATGATTAACTATTTTTGTGTTGAGTTTTAAGTGTATTTTATTATCTGGCAAAGCCAAATTACGGACTTTGTGAAGAGTAATTTGAAATAGCCTTATGGACTATTATTTTTCGTCTTGAAATCGCTTAAAAGATTATCCTGCAACCTGACTTACTCTCCGTATCTCATGTTCATTTCAGTCACTCAATTCCTCACTGCAAATAGCACGCACCCAGCACCTGCTCAAAAATTTTTCGAATGTTTCTACATCTACAAAAGTATATCAATTTATAATTTCATGACTGCCTTCCTGTATGACTTTGCCACATAGACCATTCTTTCGCCTAAGGGCGCGGTGCTAAGCACCTCTGATTTATCTAAACAAAAGTGAGCGGCCTCCGGCCTTACTTGATATATAGGTTAAAACTCATTAGTAGTTGACACCTTGAACCGAAAGTACTATCTTGATCTTGATAGTCCCGAAGGACTATTACTTTCGTTTGGGCGTTTTGCGTTGTTTCACAAGAATGGCGTATCACTTTTCAATTTAGTGCTTATGTTTCTTTGTTGGGTTTTTTTTTTTTTTACGTAGCTTTCTCTTCAAAAATCGTCTGCGTGCGTTGCACGGGAAAATAAAAAGGAATTCTAATTACAGTTCTAAATAAATAATCTCCAGCGCGTGAGAGCGTGTACCGAAATTTCTAAAGATATGCACAATTTAAAATTATTTTGCGATATTGCTGTTGAACTGAATTTTATGGTTTAAGTGCGAAGAACATGGTATTTAACAAATAAAGGTAACACACAAAATGTTAAATAAACGCCCCTTTGGACGTAATTAAAATCTGAAACCTTTCAGATTTTTTTTTTATTATTATGATATACAATTCTATCCTTTTACCAACAGAAACTTGGAAATACTAATGGAATATTTATCTTCAGCCTACAAATTTTTATATCGATATTAGATTTCCGATTGTCAGGACTGAGTGTTCGGTGCATATTCTTGGCGAACATCTTCGTGAAATACTTTACACGATCCTGATCTTGAACAGGGACCTGAATGCAGCTATGTTCTGTGGTAGAAAACTGTGGTTAAGTGGTAGAAGATCTGCACTTCAGAAGGATTTAAAATCTTCTTTTATTAAACCACAATTATATACAGCCACTTCCCAACTCGGGAGGGATACAGAAAATAATGACCGCACTTGGGTCTAAACTGAACAATCAAATTAATTAAACTGAAATTAAATAGAAATTAAGTTGTCGTTGCTCACAGAGCTATGAACGCGAGGTTGGCCTCTAAACTAAATGGTGCGTAGCAAGATTTAACTAATACTAACGCACTTAGAATTACTTCAATAAGTAGCAGCGTAACAGCGCTACGGCTTAGAACTTAAATACTAGCTGGTCAGGCGAACGTCGAACAGAGTAACAAAGTAAAAGCTCTCTCACACTGAGAGGTTCCTACCTACCGTTAAAATAGAAACTTGGCCCCACTTCAAATTAGCATAAAGCTGAAACGCGCGCTTATTCTAACGGGAAGTTGAAATAAGAACAGATAGAAAAAGGCAAATTAAAATAAAACTTTGTTAGTTTAACTAAAACCTCACAATGGATATAGATGTATGCCAAAGTAATTTAACTTTAGGTTCATATTCTTGCCTGAAACATTTAGGATTGAACAATGATTGTGCTTTACAAGATGGCGTCGCCTATTTTCCTTATCAACGGCTGTCCCGCTTTGATGATGAGAAGTTTAAAGAACACTGTTCCACATTTATGCCTCACATACCCACGGATAAGAAGAAACTGTACTACAAACAAATTGGTATTACGCAATTAATATTGCAAAATATTGAACGGATTATGCTCGATTCAAGATTAGCTCGTCAGTGTAATCCTTATAAATGGAACAAAATCGATCAGAAACTTCGTCTGCCTGTGAGATCCTCGAGAACCGAAAAGAAGTTTACGGACACCAGGACAAGCTTCAGATTGAACGATATATTTCTAACAAAAAGTTATTTTACGTTTGGACTTAGGAAAACGGAAAAGGTACAAGTACACATTTATCAAACAACTGCAGGGTGTGTTCTAAACTTTACTCTTCTTCCCACAATTCCTCTATGATAGCCTCTATGATCGATAGAACGTTTAGGCTTGTTGGCGAACTTAAATTTAAAAAGTATATTTTTCAACCGAATAGAAAGTACCTTATCCCATCAGATAGGATATATACGATTTTGACGACTCAGAAAAGATTGTTTGCGGTAGATAGGTGTGCTGCTGCTTTAGCAATAGAGATAAGAGAGAAGCTGAAAATAAAATTCAAGAATCCCCCCAGTTATACAAAATTTGAGCCCTCGAAAGATCACCCTGTCGACCCTTATGAAAACCGCCTGCGACTCCCTATTTAGACGAAGTGGACATCTACCTCGGTACCCAAACAGGGGAATGAAAAGCGAAACTTGCAAAGTTGTTTGATAAAGCAGAATCAGAATTCTATCCATATTTATCAGATGAAGAAACGGGGAGCAACAAGATGGAGGAAGAAGAAGGACAGAAAGCGGAAGAAGAAGTATTTAAACAACCTCTTCCACCGCCTCCTACTGTTGTCAAGAAACTTAAAGCCTGTACTGAAGCATCTTCAACTACTATTTTGCTACCAGAGCATTTCATAACACCCGTTAATGGTATTATAATACTTAATCTAGAGCAACAAACGTGGCCAAAAAATACCGTGTCTAATTATACAAACTCTGAAATTCCCCAAACAGAACTTTTGTGATTAGAACAAAATCAAGATACCTCACTACAAGCAGAGGTAAGTGGTAATCCTACGACGAGTTTTAGTAATGTTCAGCCTGAAAACATTACATCAAGTGACTGCATTAGTTTCAACGAAAACTACTAACGACTGGGACGTTTTGGCGAGTGCTCTAAACGATTATAATACGGACTTTGAATCTTACAACTCATCACCAGAACTAGTACGGACTGCTGTACAAGAATCATCTTTTCGGCAGACTTTATGTTTTGAACAAACTCAAGCTGCCTCACCACAAGCAGGGGTAAGCGACAATTCTACAGCAAGTTATAATGACGTTCAGTCTGAAACTGTTACATCGGGTGACTCTGCATTAACATCAACGAAAACGACTGACGACTGGGACTATTTGATGAGTGCTCTAATCTAAATCGTTAAATATTACAACTCGTCATCTCAACCAGCGCAGACCGTTGTACAAGAAGCTTCTTTTCTGCAAACTTTATGTATTACAGAAACCCAGGCTACCTTACTACATGGAGGGGTAAACGACAATCCTACAACAAGTAATGTTCAAACAATTTCATTCACTGATGAGTGGGACTTTTTGATGATTGACGTTGATTCCTACAACTCCTCACCACAACTAGCGCAGACCGTTGTACAAGAATCTTCTTTTACGGTCTCAAAAACTGAAGAAGAAAAAATGTGGGAAGAATTTATGTCATTTTCCTCATCCTTATATTAGGATTGTGTATATATTTAACTTAATTAATTAATTCTAGACTTTTGTCAGTGTGAATCATATTTAATGAAAAAATGTATGTATATCTTCCCATTTCTTGAAACTCAATAAATATTGGCTTTTTCTTACAAAAACTTTGTTATGATTTTGTCTTTTTGTTTAACTTTTAACAAGTGTTTTAAATGTTGAAACATTAATGAATAAAAAACAAATTACATTCACTTGGTACTTACCAATAAATTATTATTTGTAGTAACGTAAAGTAATCAGTATATACAAAGATAAAGTATTTAGAAAAATAATTTGACGCTAGTGGAACTGGCGAACTTTGGTCTAATTTCTCTTTCTCTTCCGTAATCTATGTGGGAAAGAAATTAAGCAATGCTATCACTGGACGTTTTAAATTTGCCCCCCACTTCGTTATCCAGTTACACTATTGTTAAGTTAGGGATGTGAAAACAAAATATATATTACATTAACTTTTGTTTTATACAGTTAGGACTTAAAGAAAGTTAAATAGCTTTTTAGCGATTTTTGCGATTCTAAGATGGGTACCGGTGTTCGAATACTTTTATTCTGGTGCTTCATTTTCTAGCTAATTATATATAGATTAAGTACACAATGTTTCCTAAAAATAAAAAATAATAATAATTTGATTTATCTTGCACCAAGTAGGCAGGTGTTGGGTAAAAAAAAAGAAATTTTAAATTTAAAGTTTAGAATGTTACAATTTTTATTATTAATCTTCACCCAGACACCTAAAACTCCCCACATATAGGTTATATCTCTCTTTTGCTTAGCTTCACTTATTTTGCTTTTTTATCATAAGCATATTTGCTTTTACTGGCATTTTTTACTCTGGGTAGTGAGCGACATTTCGATTCACTTATTCGCCCCATGTCGAGCTTATTAAAAGTAAATTTTGAGAAATATGGAAGCAGCCTTTTGGCAACAGATGGCGCTGACCGTTGCACTGGATCTCTGACGTCAGACTTACGGGTTGCTATCCCTGGCAGGATTTTCGCCGAGGTGAAAATGGAATTTTTCGCCAAAGAGAGTTGACGCTAATAACCCTGGTAACTATAACAACACCGCAGTAGGGTTTAAATAACACAACCCCTTAGGCTATAAATACCATCTGGAATACTGGAGAACGGAAAAAAAATTCCTAGGGGGTCTATGGGCTTTTTCAAAGTAGAAAGGATATACATTCAGTGATCGTCTTAGAAAATAGAGCCATTCACTTGTACTATGTTAAGTGCTGTAATGAATTAATACTTTCTATTCGTTCATTGCCTTCTGTAGATTTATAGTAAATTTCGTTTGCAAGATTTAAAAACGCTGATTCGCTTTTTGATAAAAGCTAGGATAATAATTATTAGTAATCAAAGCTATCTTTTTTGTTGTTGTTGTTGTTGTTTGTTTTGTTTTTTTGGTCTGTGTGTTACATTGGTAATATTTTTATTCTTGTCTTAGTTAGGAATTTTGATTTGCCTATTCAGCCTCGGATATAAATTTTTATCACATTAAAAGTAGTAGGAGCGGTAAAATAAAAATGCGAGTCAACCCTTTTATAGTCAAATCTTTTGTGTGATAACTTCAGACGACCGCCTCTTAAAATGACCAGTCTTTCTGAAAATATACATGGAACATTGCTTTAAATATCATTGCGTTAAAACAATCGTATTCATAGAAAACCAAATCTTTTGGACATGTTGAGGATTGTCTTAGAAAGGCTATATTCTATTCTGTAAATTTCTTCAATTTAAACGATAAATCAGAGATTGAAGGCTATATAATCGGCATAGCTAGAACATTTGACGCCTGTGGCCGATGTCGAGTGTGTCCGGCCTAGACAGTTTTTGAATTCGCCTTTCCTTTTGGTATAAGCAAATGACTGAATGTAAAAATGACAGGAAGGAAATAAATTTAAAATCTACTTCTGAAAAAATTTTTAATTCTATCATTTTAAAATTGTATTATTATTATATTAGTTTGCAAAGCCGCCTATAACAAAGTACTACGCTGATAGTACAGAACTATTTCTTAAATGAAAAATTATTCATTTGTAGTTCTAAAATGATTTTTTAGTTAAAAAACTCTTATCACAACTAGAAACACAGCAATTGTGAAAAACATTTTCGGCAATATTACATTATCGGATGAAGAGCTGTGTTTTAGAACAAATAGCAAAACGTCCGCAGGACCCACCTTCTACATTTCTGTTTCGTTTTCTTTAGCAATTATAATGGAAATAAAACTTTGAAACACTTCTCTCTAACTGAGGGAATTTTTCCGTATTAACCTTTTGATGGCCCTCAACGAGCTCGGCTCATATTCCAGTTACGCACCGCAGTGGGCGCAAACAAACGCAGCTCGTATTACAAATTTACGTCTGACAATTTTCGCTCGTATTTGGAAAGAAGGAATTGCTTAATCTCGCTACCTCCCTCCCCGTAGGTTGCACCAAGATCACAGTTTAGTTGATATTCGCAATTTTCAAGCTTTGAATGAGTAAGAATGGTATAAGAGTGAGTAGCTGTTGAAATCTCGCGGTGGTTTCTTTGAATACTGATCTACAGAAAAATCTATTTTTCTTCTTAAACCAATTCCATACGGTAATTCAGAATCGTATTGTTCTTTATTTGCCTGAACGATCCACAGGACTTACTTCCATATATTATTTCACACGAAATTGGCGTCTCCAAATTATGTCGTCCGTGGTGGACCAACCCCCTTTAGCTACGCTATTGAGTCTGACATCACATGAATTAAAGAAAGGAAGATGAAATTTTCGTATATAATTAAAAGCCTTAATTAACTTTATAAGAAAAATGTAAAGAAAATGGAAGCAAATTATCTGAATAGAAATGTGTGTCTGTAAATTGTAAGACATGTGAATATATCGTAAATTTAAGTTTTGATTTCTGCATTTCAGCTCTTAAGCGCTTGGAAGTAGATCTTACTATTTTTACTTGAATAGGAAAATTAAAACTCAATTCTTTTGAAAATAGGAAACGTTGCTAAGCCACGTGCTATAAATACCCATGATAAGAAACTCGCTGACAATTATCTGTTGATATGCAATATGCATCAACTTATGTACCATAAAGAATATAAATAGCAGTGTTGCAAATCATGCGTTATCTTCAAATTTTTAACCGAAACTAAAGTTAAGATCTAACAGCGGCTTACTGTAATATTGCTATAAACAGCTAGATCAACTATAGTTTATATCCCGGCGAATGAGTTGTCTATATGGGAGTTTTCGTGGTTCCCCTTCCCAAGAAAAGATGTATACTTTTATAGCTTACGTTGTTCCCCTCCCAAAGAAAAGATGTATACTTTTATACCTTATAACGTGTAAAAATACAACCAGAATCTCTCGTAGCGAAGCTGGTAACATAAGCAAAATTGGACTGGTTTTTATGGATACAAAAAAGAGGGAGGGGGATTAAAAAAATGTATGATATTATGTTTCGTATATGATATTTTATACTTTTTTATATACAAACAACTTCAGTTATTACATCGACTTCTCCACAATTAGATAAATCTCTAAATCTTCGATTTTCTGTGCATGAAACAATTTTTTTTCATGATCGACTTTGACCATGTTTTCTTCTTGGTTTTCTTTTTACATACTCTCGCGCATAGCGTTGAGAGGGCGTGCATGGATCTGTGCGTGTCCACGCATGGATAAATTCCGCAAACCGGATAATGCGCACCTTCATAATCAAGAGAATACTGCATGTATTTTAATAATTTTTTCGTTGAATCTTAAATGCGATTTGAAAGCTAGTTTTTATTAAATTGAGCGGCCATTTAACTCGTGAAACAAAATATAATTAACTTTTAAAAAAATTAATTAAGAATTTTTTATCTTGCATATAACCAATGCACAATAGTCTTTTACTAATATAAGCTACCTCACATTTCCTTTGACCAATATTTTATATAGAATAATTGAACAGACTTGAAAAAATAAAATATCCGAAAAGACACTGAAAATTACAATTTTCGTGACATTATTAGTTAGCATCAACTTCTAAAAAATATTTTAAAGTTTATTTATCTATTTGTTTTATTTTCCATATTATTACCCTTAAAATTTTCCACGTGAAAACCTATTTCGGTAAAAATAAATTTTAATTTATCAAAATACCCCAAAATACTCTTCGTGGAACCACAACCTGAAAAACCTGTTCTGATGCCAATCCGCCGTTTTTCATAAAGCTGCGGCAACTTTATAACGATAAAGATTCCGATGATTTATATAATATAAATGAATCATTAACTGAAATGAAAATCGAACTTGCATAAGGATGCCGATAATCAGTTTCAAGAGAGAAACTGATTTGAGTTTGTGTACGTTACCTCCTGTTGCGGCACCATTATGAAGGCATTCCAATTTGATTGCATCATCTCCTCATGATAAAGTTCATTGAATTACCTCAAAAATTATAGTTAAGCATTCTAACCATTACATAGCGTGGGATTGTTCCCGTCACTGAAGAAACTTTAAATATATTTCTCCAAAAGTTCATTCTTCGAAAAAATAGCGACCTATTTTTTTTACGTTTTCAAAAATTTATTATGTTTTAATTGACAGTGATTTATGCAGGTTTTATCCTGTTAAATAAAATAAATTTTAAAATAAGCAATTCATGTGATAGCAAAAACCATGTAGAACTATGAGACGCAAGTTTTCAAATTTTTTCATGGTATGCACCTTAAAATATATTAATTTAACGGTAATTAAAAAATACTGTACTCGAAAAAAAAATATGAAAACTAACAGACCCATGAGTAGCCGAGAGATTAAACCGCTGACATACTGGGAGTTCGATCCCAGGCGAATGGATTAACTGCAAGTTTGGTTTTCAGGATTTTCCTCTTCTGTTAGGTGAATACGAGCCACTTTCCCTTAGACAGTCCTCCTATTATTAGGCAGATAGCCCTTGCGTGCTTTTCTGTATCTGTAAAACCTAATTTGAAAACTAGCAACAAAAGAGAATATAGTATGATATCTCCTTATACAAATATCACATTCTTTTATAATCGTTCGGAAGTACCATACAAAATATTCTGCTCCAATGAAATTATTAGAATGTATTCTTTTTTAATGCTAACGAAAGTGATGGTTGAAAATGATACGGCATTTCGAAAGGAAGAACTTTTTAAAGTAACTCTTTACCTAAAGAAGCAGAGGATTTTTAATCCTGTGTTCAATCGAAAATTTGTTCCAAATGCATTGTGCAGGACCCTCACAAAAGTCAGTAAACTTATACAACAACTTGTGGCCCCAACAAAAGTTCGTTTACTCGTTCATTTCCCCCTTTTCCAAATTTGTCTCCATGTGATTTTCTCTCATGGAGACAAATTTCAGTTTCAAAAATTAAAACTATCTGAAGGAGTTTTTGTTTTGGTAATGAACATATTAAAGAACTGAAACACG
The DNA here is from genome assembly GCA_000611955.2 of Stegodyphus mimosarum. NCBI lineage: Eukaryota > Metazoa > Arthropoda > Arachnida > Araneae > Eresidae > Stegodyphus > Stegodyphus mimosarum. Next base: position 286,428 of record KK113532.1, read on the forward strand.
TGTGTTTAGGAAAAAAAAAGTATCTGTGAGAATCTTTCCGTCCGTTATCTAATCACGAACTTCTACGCAAGAGGTTTGTATTTTGAACAATATTCATCAATGTGAGTTCTCAATATTCATGCTTTCCTTGTTAATTGCTCCGGGCTAATTTCTATGTCATGTGTTTTTCCATGTTAATTGCCCAATTTTTACTCAAAGTGACCTCATTAAAGATAATCACTTCTCAAAGAATTCTCGACCAACTTATAAATCGTTTTCTATCACCACAATCTTTTCGATACTATAAACAACTTAAACATATTTCCAAAACAGTTTGTGGTTTCAACTTAAAATTATGGGCCTATTAATCTTTTTAAGCTATATTTCAACTATTAGCAATAACTATTTTAAATTTATACCAGAATTAACAAACGAAACAGCATTATCTAATGCATCATTTTGGTTTACCATGCAGTGCAATTCCTGCCGCCAGTTATCGTCAATAGAAAGTTCATTTAGAAAGATTTATCCTCAGTTTCAAAGTGCATCTCTATTCCTGAATATCTTCGCCCGGGTATAGTAATGATGTCTTATTTTCAAAACTGTTAATAAATTTAAATCCGTACCCCACGATTGGCCGAGTCGTTGAAATGATGGGACATGGTAGTTTGACTGAAGTTCGAATTCCAGTGAAAGGGTTGGCTTTTTGTATTATCTCTATGTATAATGGGAATATAAGCCAGCTTTCTTTAGAAAACTGTGTATAAAGATTTCTTTCTTCCACTAATCAAACTAGTCACGTGCGTTCCCATATTGGACTTCCATATCGTTATCACATTAATTCATTCCGTTCCCGATGAAAATGCTACTTTCACCTTTGCTTAGCATCTCTAAATACCAAGAACATTCAAATCGAAGTTCAATTTATCAGTTGTACATTATCTAAGTAATACCTTCATTCATATTACTTCTCAAATGTATGCATTAATGGATGCATTCTCGAATAGAGACAACGATTGTAACTTACTTCGATGAAATCACTTATCTTATATTGACAATAAAAAATATAGTCTTCAAAAGCTTAATTCAAAAAACCCTTAATTTCAAAATTGCCAAAGAGCAGCAATGTGCCTGCTCATCATTAGGTACATTTCTCATATATGTATAAAATATTATTTCCTCTGTCATTATTCTTTGCCTGCTAGATACGACAGCGTATAACACACATAAATGTGAAAAATATTGAAGATCCTCCAAACTAAATCAAAGCTTGTTTTGGTTTGGAGGATCTTTAATATTTTACTACATTTGTATAATTTGAACAGAATAATAATCTTCAAGTAGATAGCATCTTTATTCATTCAAGTTAAATTATATTTCTATGTAAGTACCTAATTCTTCGATAGCTATAAAATTGGTCAATTTTTCTTCGGGAAACTATTGCAAAATATGTTAGGATGTATAAAAATTAAAATATCCGCTTAATAAGACGAATTCAGCCGACCTCGATATCCAAAAATTGACACATAGAACCAGGGGTATCACCTACTGACAGAAAACAACTACCAAGTGCTATCGTAAATTATAATTCTAAGTCTCTTGAAAGCGTAATAGATTAGTTACGGATTTCATCATATTCTGTGTTAGCAGTAGCTTTGAAGAAATCATTGTTTCTTTTTATTGTATAGTTCTAGATGGTTTCTATTTTAAAATCGATATGAATGCATTTAGAATTACTCTGAGAATTTTATTTCAAACTATTTTATCTCTCTCTCTCTTTTTTTACAGTACGCATTCCATAAATCACGAAGGCATTACGGAGGGCCGGGACGAGAGTTGGCAGGTGAGTTACTTGCCTCAGGTGAACAAATAGAAGGGACGCCAAATTAACTACTTGATAAAAAATTCAGAAATTTATTTTTTAAACTTTTGATTTTCAACTTTTAATTTCGGAATCGATCAGTGAATATGAAAAGAATTTTGTGTTATAAACAATCCAGCTAAAAAAAGACAAAGAAAAATTAATAGCATTAATTTATTCTCAAAAGACATTAGCTTTCACAGTAGTGTATATAATATTTCCTAACATTATAATTTGTTATTGAAAGTATCTTTAAGGAACTGATTACACTTTGTGTAAAGAATTGCATAGATTAAACTTTCATAGAAAATATTATACTGCAGACATTAGTTGTTCTTTGCATCTCTCATTACTTCGGCTTAAGCTCTTTACTTAGTCATAACAAACTCGCCGAAGTCCACTAACGGGACTTAGGCAGCAACATAACTGCTGAGATTTTCAATTTCATAAATGTCTTCTGGAATAGAATCCTAGGAATGAACTTGTTTCATTATCGTATCGAAACCGGCGATCGCTGCTGGTGTCCTTGAAGTGTGCTTCGTAGTACTTACAGTGTTCCGGGTCTGCCGCTGTGGCCCACTTTGGACTTTTGACAGGATATGATTGTCTTAGTGCCTATTTATTTCGATTTTAACTGAATAATACCCCTGAATACGTGATGTATGACTCCAGCAAAGGCGCGACTGATGCTTATCTTGGCAAGTGTTCCGCACTAAATAATTTTTATTGTTTTGTTAAAAGTATTGGAGAGCTCGTCGCCTAATGATCTGATATTCAATGGCCTGACATTTGTTTAATAATTTAAACAATGTTTTAGACCCATTTCCTGCCAAACGGTAAACTAGCTGAAATTACTAGATCGACCATTGTCCAAATCCTCAAAGAAGTTCCTACATGGGAGTTTTCGTGATTTTCGCCATGCGTAATGTGGATACGAGCCATTTCCATTTAGAAAGCCTCTTAGGAAGGCATTCCTTTCTTCAGGCAAACAGCTTTCGCGTGTTTTGCCGAAACTAAAATTATTCAGTCCAAAGCAATGTCCAAAGCAAAGCTACAAATAGAACAAGAAACAGTTTCAATTAAAAATATCAGGGTTTTATTGGGATTACAAATTTCTCCTGCTAGCTTTTTGTTATTATGCCATCATATATTTTATATATGTTTTTCAGCCTTCATCATGTCATCATCAATTACTCCAAATCCATGAAGCCGTAAAACGCTACAATATCTTGAAAAATTGATGATATATGAAAATACTATTCACACGCAGCAACGCCTGTTGCATACAACGACAAGTCGAAATGATCATTAAAATTAAATGTTTATCTAGGTAAAGACCTTTCATCTGCTTTACCAATTATCATTTGATGATTTTAAAGAAATCAAAGAGCTGACAAAACAGACAAAATATCTGCAAAGTAAAGTTATTATCCATTCTTTGAATTCTTTCGCAAGACTCGCTTTATCACTGAGCGAATTTTCGCAAATTTTAAGGATTTTTCGTAATTTTACAATATAGTTAATAAAAGAAATCACGAATTTTTCTGATTTCTATTGAAGTTTCAAGATGGTTTCCAGTGTTTAAATGCCTTTAATGTTCGCCGGCATCTTGAACAATCCATTTTTAAATACAAATTTACATGATAGCAGATTAGCTCACTGACGACCGAGGTGCCGGTGGGCCATTTGTTATCACTGATCACTGGTAGTTCGACCGGGGTTCGAATAGCAACGAATGGTCTGGTTGCATGGGTGATTTCGTGATTTTCCCCATGTTTAGCATAGTATAAACCAGTTTCATTTAGAAAGTCCTCAAGGAGGGCATCCCTCCATTTACGCAGATAACCCTTGTGTGCTCTGCCGTAATTAAATAAATAGCCAAACCAGTGATAATAACAGATACCAAATAAAAAAATCTATGTGGTTTATAACGTTCTAAATTACACCATCATCGGAAATCAATGTGTATTAAATTATACAATCATCTTAAATCAAGAATAGCCTGTAACGGTTCCGTTAACACTGGCAAAGTTGTTTCAAAATAAATGTAACTTAATGCGTCGTTATGTAACAGGTTCTTTGAAAGAAAATATTCCTCGACTGCGAAATATTCGCGGAATTTCACGATTTATCTCTCAAGATGTTCCTTAATTTTCAATTGTACCATCCTTCCCGCGATGAAATAACTTATACTATGTGATGCACGAAATAATATTGAAATATTCAAATGTCATAAAGCAAGAATTATTGAAGAGGCAAAATTTGCTTTAACGAATTCTCATATAAAATAACACCCTATCCCTAATAGTATTTGAAGACTATTTTAAATCCGTTTTAATGATGCTTAATTTCAACGCATTCAATGAAGTGCTGACCTAATATATAATGAGATTATTCAAAAAATGTAAGTATAATTTGAACGCATTCTTTTTCTATGATTAAATTCCATAAATTACCCCAAGTAAATATCAGTGCAGCATTCAAGATTTTGGGTAGAATGGTTCAAAATTGGTAACTGAAGTAGTTTTAAAGGTATTCCTAACGCTCTCTGAAAAAATACTGAATCAGCTTTCCACGTTCTCGCATAACCCTTAGCTGAAAATTTATTAGTATTATTAGTTAAATAATTAATCATTTGAATTACATTTAGCGGAGAACGAAACATTGCGCCTGAGAAATTTTTCGTTGAATGCACCGACTCCTTATGGATTCCAGACTCTACCGATGACTATGGAAAGCGCTCAACGTTTTGTTAGGTTGATTGTCTATTGAAAGCTTTCAACGTTTTGTCCTCCTAAATTTCTTGAGGCAGGGACGAATCTACATCCCAAACCAGTTCAACTCTGCAGACGACACACAGGAGAGAAAATATTCACCAAGTTTCCTACTTAGCAAAAGATGCAGTGACGTAACCGAAACCTTTAGGTTTGCAGCCTTTTAAATATAATCGATGTGTATGCACGTTTTCTGCTGTAGAAATAACATTTTGATGAATGAATTGCGTCATGGTGAATCTGTAATTGTTACTTTGCTTCCTGAGGTAAAAAATTAACCACTTTATTGCAGAAGAATTAAATGTTACCTCCAAAATGAAAATTGACTATCTGCCCAAACGGAGTTGTCGCACCCTCTATTTTTCAATATTGATACTAATCGAAAAAACGCTAAACAAGCAAAAGTGATATTCGGCAAATATTTATTAATAATATGATAAAGTATGCCATTATTTTAATTCAGCAGAATTTTAAGGATGTATTTTATGTATCAGAAGACTTTTGCAGTACTTCACTGCATTTTCTTTATGTGCTAATAGACCGCTAAATTTATTTAGGTTGAAAGAATAGGCAGACATTTGTCAACAAACCGCCTTAAATCCTTCTATTGCGTATCCATCATATTGTTACGAATTTCAAATTTATTTGGCTATTTATTTAGAATTGTAATTAGATTTGCTTCATGTTGCCTTAGCAACGCAGACGATTTTTGAAGAGAAAGCTACGTCAAAAAAAATAACAATAAAAATAAAAGAGCGCGTGCATTTAATGCTTAATAAATAAATATCTCGTAATTACTGTTGCCATCCAGAAAAATCTAGAAAAATCGAGATTGTTCTACTGATAATTAAAAAAAGCTTATAAAAGCCGAGGTGGAACAGCTCATCTCAGTTAGTTGTTGTTGTTGCTGTTATACTTGTAGCTGTAAAAAGCGACTGCTGTTTGTTTACTTAATGCTGTATTGATTGTAGCGATTTCGCTGTGAGATAGAACTATTTTATCTGTTTTGAATTGAGTTTTTGCTAAACGTTTGAGATATTGTGATATTGTGCGAAGATCTGTGAAGAAATATTTCAGCATTTTAATTTATTTGTTGTGGAAGAATAAATTTTTGTTAACTTTTTAACGACTTGTGCATTCAATATATAACGAACCCGTACGCACGTAACAATTTTTGGTGTCAGAAGTGGGATATTTTGAATGCCATTAACTAGAGCAATGGAAGAACAATTAAGGCAATTTATGGCAGCCTTTGCTGCATTTAAAGATGAGATGAAAGATTCTGTTAAAGAAGAGATGAAATCCGTTAAAGAAAAGATGGAAGCTTGTCAAGAAGAGATGAAAGCTGGTCAAGAATCTGTTAAAGACGAAATGAAGGCTGTTCAAGAATCTGTAAAAGATGAAATGAAGGCTGTTAAGGCAGAAATGAAAGTTGGTCAAGAGGAAATAAAAAGGGAAATCACCTGCATAATAGAAAACAAATTTGAAGGTATAGAAAACAGAATTGACACGGTTGAAAACAGAGTTGGAGAAATTGAAGAAAGAGTTTCTGCCGTTCAACACCAAATCGAACAACAAATTGAGGACAAAGTTTCTGCAGTTGCGAAAGAAGTTGATACTTTAAAGAAATTCGTAGCGACGGCAGGAAGCAATTCGGATAGTTTTAAATTTCTACCCATGAGTGCTCGTCCTTCTCTGAAGCTATCGACATATGATGGGAAGACCTCCTGGCAAGTGTATAAGACACAATTTTCTATAGTTGCGGAAGCAAATGGATGGGATTCCCAAGCTAAGGCCTGTCACCTTGCGGCTTCTCTGAGAGCAGACGCAGCGGACATCCTTCAAACTCTTCCCGAAAACAAAAGGCTAGATTTCGAAGCTCTGTCCGGTGCTTTAGAGCTGCGTTTTGGAGAGAAGTGTTTAAAAGATTACAGCAGGCTGCAGTTAAAATCCCGTCAACAGAAGCCTACGGAAACACTTCAGGAGCTCGCCACGGATGTTGAAAGGCTGTCCCACCTCGCCTTTTCGGAGTGCCCGACAGAAACAAGAGAAATCCTGTCCCTGCAATACTTCATCGACGGCATCCGGGATCCTGAAATACAGAAAGCACTGCGAATGGCTGATGTGAAGGACTTAAAAAGTGCTCTGGTGTATGCCATGAAATTCGAGGCAGCACAGCAAGCCACTCGTAGAGACCGCCACCCAATCAGAGCTGCTCACATACAAGAACCAGTGGATCCAATGACTGCTCGCCTAGACGATTTAACCAGAAAGGTGAATGCTTTGACACGGAATACTGGTGACAAGAAACCGTTCGTAAAGTGCTGGAACTGCGGAGCTGAAGGGCACATTCGAAGAAACTGCAGAACACCCCAGGGCACGGATGTTAAGACCGCGCCTCTCAAGAAGGAGGGAAACTAATTCGTGGCCATCTCGCGGGGCGGAGGTTGCCAGATAATGAAAAGCCCCAGTTTAAAGCGCTTCAGATTTCTGCAGTGAGTGGCGGCAATAACGGAATTTTCATCATGGGACAAATCAATGGAATTCCTTGTAACATGACGATCGACACGGGAGCCAATGTTACCATCATTCGAAAAGATTTGGCTCAACAGCTCGAAGGTAAACTTATCTGGACGCCGCCCTGCGTTACCCTCCAGACTGTATCCGGCGAGAAGATCAATATAGAAGGGAAATTAAACGTTAACATCACCTTTGGAAGTGCCGCTTACCATCACACGGCCTATGTAGCAGAAATTACGGACCCTTGCATACTCGGATTGGACTTTTTAAGAAAATACAATTTTTCCTTGGACTTTAAAAATAACGAACTGCATTCTGCCTCTGAGGACATAACTTTATTCGGGATTAATGATGAAGGAGTGAAATCTATCCACAAAATCGTAGCTCAAGACGATATCACAATACCGGCAAGAACAGAAATGTTACTTCCTGGATCCATAGCCGAAAACAGAAAGTTCCGCTACGGCGTGATGGAATATCTCAAGAATTGTAATAGCCCTAAAGGAGTATTAATAGCCTCAGCACTCGTCGACCTATCGGGGACCGTTATCCCGGTGAGAGTTGCCAATGTAACTGATAAGGCGAGAGTTATTAAGAAAGGTGAAGTGGTTGCAGAATGTACTCCAGTAACCAGCCTTGAAAGAAAAAGTAACATCTCAAAACCCGCGTCTTCCGACAACATTATATCGGAGTTACTGCAGAATGCGCAATTAAACGATGAAGAAAAGAATGCTGCCGAGCGTGTTATTAAAGATCTTCAAGATGTTTTCTCCCGTTCGTCTTCTGACGTTGGTCGAACCAGTTTGACTCAACATAGAATCGATACTGGTGACCATCCACCAATCAAGCAACATCCAAGACGTCTGCCGATTGCGAAACAGGAAGAGGTACGAGCACTTTTAAAGGACATGCAAGAAAGCAATGTCATCGAGCCTTCAGCAAGTCCCTGGGCATCTCCCATCGTCCTGGTGAGGAAGAAAGACGGATCAACCAGATTTTGCGTTGATTATCGCCGGTTGAACGAGGTTACGAAGAAAGACAGTTACCCTCTTCCTAGAATTGATGACATTCTGGACACTCTTTCTGGAAGCAAGTGGTTCTCGACACTTGATTTAAAGAGTGGATATTGGCAGGTAGAAATACATCCTGATGACCGAGAAAAGACGGCATTTACTACAGGACAAGGACTTTGGCAGTTCAAGGTGATGCCGTTTGGGCTATGTAATGCGCCGGCTACATTCGAACGTCTAATGGAGACTGTTTTAAAAGGTCTTTCATACGAAGCCTGTCTGATATACCTGGATGACATCATCATCGTCGGGAATAGTTTCGAAGAACATTTGGAAAATCTTAGAAAGGTGCTTCGGAAACTGAAAGAAGCCAATCTGAAGTTGAGTCCCGCTAAATGCAAATTATTCAGACAGGAAGTCGCTTATCTCGGACATGTCATCTCTGCTGAAGGTGTGCGCACGGATTCTGAAAAAGTGTCAGCAGTTAAAGACTGGAGACGTCCCGAAAATGTCCACCAGCTGAGAAGCTTTCTAGGACTTTGCACCTACTATAGGAGATTCGTGAAGGATTTTTCTTCCATCGCAAGACCCCTTCACAAGCTGACAGAGAGCAAGCAAAAGTTCGTGTGGACAAAAGAATGTGAGAATGCATTTAAGAACCTGAAGGAAGCCTTAACATCTGCTCCAATCCTGACGTATCCTCAGCTCGACAGACCATTTATTCTCGACACGGATGCGAGTAATGAAAGTGTCGGCGCTGTTCTGTCCCAAGAAATAGAGGGCCAAGAACGTGTAGTAGCTTACTGGAGCAAGTGCCTATCTAAACCGGAGAGGAATTACTGTGTCACCAGGAAAGAGTTGCTCGCCATAGTCAAAGCCGTAGAACATTTCCATCATTATCTGTACGGCAGAAAATTCCTGCTCCGCACAGATCATGCATCATTGGCCTGGCTTTTAAATTTCAAGAATCCTGAGGGTCAGATAGCCAGGTGGATACAGAGACTCCAGGAATATGACATCACTATCCGTCATCGCAAGGGACAGTCGCACGGAAACGCTGACGCCTTGTCTAGAAGACCTTGCCCAGAAAACTGCCGATATTGTTCCAGGGTCGAAGCTAAATACCAACTGGTTAATGCAGTCGCACGGCAAATTACAGCATCAACATTGGCTGATCCAGATCCATGGACTGACAAGGAAATCAGGAAAGACCAGCTACAAGACCGTGATATTAAACCCATAATTGAGTTAATGGAGACCTCAAACAGAAAACCTACTTGGCAGGATATTTCGAGCTATAGTCCCACTACAAAACAATATTGGGCTCTCTGGGACTCACTCCATATTCGAAACGGCGTCTTGTACCGAAAATTCGAATCGGATGATGGAAAAACTTTCCGATGGCAGCTGGTACTCCCAAGATCCCGAATCCCGGACGTCCTTAAAGAACTACATAGCAGCCCTGCAGGAGGTCACTTCGGAATAATGAAGACCTTGCAGAGAGTTCGGGAGCGTTTCTACTGGAATAATGCAAAGGATGACGTGCAAAAGTGGTGCCGAACTTGCGATGCCTGTGTAAGTCGGAAAGGACCGAAGAAACGCAGCCGGGGGAAGCTGCAACGTTACAATGTAGGAGCACCTTTTGAACGTATCGCCTTTGACATCTTAGGACCTCTGCCACGAACTGCTGATGGCAACAAATACATCCTCGTTGCCATTGATTACTTCACCAAGTGGCCTGAAGCGTATCCTATTCCTGATCAAGAGGCTGTCACAGTAGCAGAGATGATGATACAGCACTGGATTTCCAGATTCGGAGTGCCTCTTCAGTTACATTCCGATCAGGGAAGGAATTTTACCTCGGCTGTAGTCAAGGAACTCTGCAAGCTACTCGGCATTGACAAAACCCAAACGACGCCTTTACATCCCCAGTCGGACGGTATGGTAGAGAGGTTTAATCGAACCATCCTCAATAACCTCTCATTAGTGGTTTCCAGAAACCAACAGGACTGGGACAAGAAGTTGCCACTATTTTTACTGGCTTACCGCAGTGCTGTCCACGAGACTACCGGCTATTCCCCATCTCAGATGCTCTTCGGTCGTGACCTTCGTCTGCCATGTGATCTTTTGTTTGGTCGCCCTCCAGATGCGCCTTCATCGCCTGAGGAATACATTCAAGACCTCCAGGCCCGGTTTGAAGTGATGCACAACTTTGCACGAGAGCGAGTCAACTTGGCGACGGAGAAGATGAAGACCCGCTACGACACGAGAGCTACTGGACATCGTTTCAACGAAGGAGACAAGGTGTGGTTATGGAATCCGACTCGTCGAAAAGGACTTTCTCCGAAACTACAATCACCTTGGGATGGTCCTTACACAGTCCTAAACAGGCTGAACGACGTCGTGGTTCGGATCCGTAAGTCATCGAACTCTAAACCTAAAGTCGTTCATTACGACAGGTTAGTTCATTACTATGGCCATAGTACGTAGTGTATATAGTTGTAAATAATAATGTACATAGTATAAGACCATGGTCCTATTTGTATTTAGTATTTGATTTGTATTTGTTAAGTATTAGTATTTGATAAGTATCTGTATTTGTTAAGTATTAGTATTTGATAAGTATCTGTATTTGTTAAGTATTAGTATTTGATAAGTATCTGTATTTAACAGCATTTGTATTTGATAGTATTTGTACTTAGTATTTGATAGTATTTGAATTGTATTTAGCGTTGGATAGAATTTAATTTGCTGAAAGTAACTTATTGGAATTATTGTTTATTTTGTTATTATAAAGTAATGTTTATTATAGCACTGAGGCTTTAGTTGTAAGTTTGGCTTCCTGTCCAGGGATTGTACTGCCCGGGACGTGCAGTCCTTGGGAAGGGGGCAATGTTACGAATTTCACATTTATTTGGCTATTTATTTAGAATTGTAATTAGATTTGCTTCATGTTGCCTTAGCAACGCAGACGATTTTTGAAGAGAAAGCTACGCCAAAAAAAAAAAACAATAAAAATAAAAGAGCGCGTGCATTTAATGCTTAATAAATAAATATCTCGTAATTACTGTTGCCATCCAGAAAAATCTAGAAAAATCGTGATTGTTCTACTGATAATTAAAAAGCTTATAAAAGCCGAGGTGAAACACCTCATCTCAGTTAGTTAGTTAGTTGTTGTTGTTGCTGTTATACTTGTAGCTGTAAAAAGCGAACTGCTGTTTGTTTACTTAATGCTGTATTGATTGTAGCGATTTCGCTGTGAGATAGAACTATTTTATCTGTTTTGAATTGAGTTTTTGCTAAACGTTTGAGATATTGTGATATTGTGCGAAGATCTGTGAAGAAATATTTCAGCATTTTAATTTATTTGTTGTGGAAGAATAAATTTTTGTTAACTTTTTAACGACTTGTGCATTCAATATATAACGAACCCGTACGCACATAACAATATTGTATATATATGCTATCTAAAATATTTACTAAGCCTCGAAACTCTCTGTTAAATTGTATAACAGCCATGTGCGCCCTCATTTAAGAGTTTGTAATTCCCCAAACTCAGCCATCAGTATAAATTTCCATAAAATGCAATTAAAAACTTTCGTTTGTATTATCATATTTCCATGCAAGTACTTTTATAAGAACTTCTGGTCTTATAAGCTTCATATATAAGAATATTAATAACGTTCTTTGGCAGTCCTTCTGATTTTTCTGTGTATTCTTCCAACTGACGCAATTCGCGAGCATTTGTACCAGCTGTCTGGTCCAAATGGACACTAGCCATGCATAGAATGTTTTGCATTAGAGGAAGTGAGGAAGTGTGAAAAAAATGCAGCAACTGCTCTTGCATCCCCTGTAAGTTAAGCACATTGTTCCTGATTGTAATTACATAGCAGTTTTGAAGTTTATTAATGAATACATCCGTTATTGAGGGATATTGACCGGTACATCAGACATTCTTCGTTTTCCTTTCAATTTTGTAAGCTTGGAACAAACGGTGCTTCTGTGTATGACTTATGCGTTCTTGGTTACGCTATTTAGGACATAAATAACTTTCACGTTACAGATCACTTTAGAAACATCTCTTGCTGATAAGCAATTTTAAGATTAGTTCACTCGATATAGGAACTGCTAGCCTTATTTTCGATTTCCTTCGCAATCCGTTTCATTAATTTTTTTCCTTACACATTTACCAGTACGGCCTCGATGTTTTTTATTATCCATCACTAGACTTGTAACTCAACTGTTATTAAAATTAATAAAAGATCTATTACCGTATATAATGATATGAATCAAATTCAGACTTATACGCTGGAGAGAAACCAACGTTTTCAGTATGTAAATCATAACAATATTGCATTTCATTTGAAGTAATTTCATGTTGACTCAGAGTTTAAAAATAAGATTCTGGCTTAATGTTAGTATGCACATAGGATTTCGCAACTTTTGAAGACATTCGGGAGGAGATACACTTTACATTCTGCATCAGTAGTTTTGGCGAGATTTTGTAGGTTATTGCTTTTTGTTGTTGTTGTTGAGGTGTTCATTGTATAGCCATTTTGCATCCTTGAGCGTAAGTGATTTTAGTTTAACAATTTATAGCCGTTCTTTTGGTCTTGAGAGCGATATTTTTTGTTTATAATGAGCAGTAAACTCGTCCTTTTGTTGTTGGCAACAATTTTTCAAAATCGCGCCAAGGCCGTACCGTGTAGTAGGATTTTACCAAGATTCTTTTAATTTCCTCTTTTTAAAAGACTTTTAAATTATCGCAAGATTAAATTATTTTAAGAAAAAAGACTGTTTATGTTCATTTTTGACATTTTCTGCTATTTGAATGCGGACATTCGGCGCTAAAGCTCACTTCTGATTTTCTTTTTTTATGAAATCCTTAATATCTCTGTTTCCTTAAAAACAAAAACAAATCGTTTTCGAAATCTAAGTAAATAATCTAGCCGATGAATGAATAAAAGAAAATTGGCATTTTGGCCAAAACTGTGCTTTTCAATGCGTTCGGATAATTATGCAATAATAGCTGGGGACAACAGCAAGCGGTGGTCTATCAATTTACGGTAGGGAATTATACAGATATAAGCTGGCAATAGTTCCTTATGGTGAATCACTGTTTACGAGTTGGTCTGCTAGTGAATATGAATTGAAGCTATTGCAAATTTAAGTTTCATGTTCTGTATTTGTTTGTTTACTGTATTATTGTAAAATGTATCTAGAAAAGTTAATTATAGCTTGCACTATTCTTGTGCTTGAACTATGTTTCATTCCGTTAGTAATCTCAGGTGAATATTCTGTGGCTTTTTTACAAATACCATTTACTGAATTTAAATACTTCGTGTCAGTTTGACTGATGTGTGACATTTTTAAATCAGACATATTTCTATTTTTAATTAATTATTTAATTTTGTGTTTTCCAGTTTCTTATCCATATGTTACGTGCGGCTCTGTAATAAAGCTACTTAATAATAATATGAAAGTTCGGTTGCATTCTCATGATGTGAAGTACGGCTCGGGAAGCGGTCAGCAGGTGAGTTAAATAATTATTATTTGTACTTTTGTAAAAGGAAGTTGGATTTATACTTGTCTACCCTTTTGTCATATTAAAAGTTGGCTCTTGAAGTAATGCAAACTGCTATCATCTATAGTTTCTGAATAATTTTCATAAATATGTTCTGTGTTAAAATTTAACCGTCTTTACATATTTTAATTATGCATTTCATCATCTGAAATTTATTCATTTAACGCGAAGTTATCAGTTCTACTGAAAAGCAAATATTTATGTATGACATTATAAACAGACATTTACAGAAAACAAACACAAGTGTTGCACTTTCAATTTATACAGATACACATTTATTAAAAGAATAGTATGGAAAGACTACTGTGTACAGTAGTTTCTGAAAAAAATTTCCATAAATCATCAGTATTTTTGAATCAGGTTTTTCATTCTTGTTTTACTGGAAGATGCAGCATTTGTTATTTTTCACATGTTATGTCTTGCTTCCTTTCTCTGGAAGTATGTATTGCCATTTAAAATCTGTAACTCTTCTGAGTTGTATAATATTGTTTTTGTCATGTTAATTAATCATAATATAAAGATTTGCTCATTCAGTATGTCAGAATTTTGTTTCTTGATTATTATTAGCTGCTATGTAGATTGTGTGGGAAGAAATTTCGTGCTTGCAGCAAAATATGTTTTGTCCACTCTTGCTCTTTGGCGAACAGCATGAATATTCAGATTAACCAACATTAAAAATAATCGTTCCTTTCTATATAATTGCTTTAAAAATAAATAAAGGGTACTGTTCTGTTATTGGGACTGAATTCAGAAATGTATGAGCATATGAACATGTGTTTGTATGTATGTGCATATATGTGTACACACACATATATTGGTACTTACATATATGCGTGTATACATGAACACATACATGCATACATTTCTGAACCTGATCTTGATAACAGAATACCAAATAAATATTTTAAGCAATTGTCATTATTTTCTCTCAGTATCAAACTTGAATTTATTGTCATTAGATTTAGAATAGGAAATGCTTGAATGAAAAATCTGGGTAAAAATATATTTAAGGTTGCCCATTGGCAAAAATTGATGATTTTTGGCGTTTGGCCAGCAGGGCACAATTTCAAGATGGCTGCTACACAAAACCAAAATAACAACTCAAAGAATTCCACAAACTTAGTGTCCATCTACACATCAATCAGTTTTCTCTTAAACAAACTCGGAGATTTGTACAAACTGGGCATTGCACACTCCCTTGACTTTGTCCATGGGCACATTGATCTATTTTCACTTAAAAAAAAAAAAATTCAGGAGAATCATATAATGCTAAAACAAAGTTACTCATCACCAAAATTGAATAAAATTTGTAGCTAATCAAAGCTGAGTGAACAGCATTTTAAATCACACAATGAAATAACATAAAAAAGGAAATACATCTTATCGCATATACATACTACAAAAAGGAACTATCAACTTGCCATATTTAGAAATTTCTGTGTCTTCAGTCTGTAGCACACAAAACAGCATCTAAAAATTTTCTAAAATCATCTGAACTAGAATATGCATACTGCAATTACCACTTAAGTTTACAAAATAAGAGTAAAAAATATCCTCCGTAGTGCCGGACTGTCGGTGGCCTTTCTTGCGACAAACTTATTCAAAGCCATCTGAACGATCGTTACTTTTTGACCATATGCATTGCCTTCATATAAACAGGACACTTGTAATGACTACTAAGTAAACCTTCATTTACATACCAGGCAATTAATGCTTTTTTCCTTTTCATTCCAAATCATACAGAAACTTCACATTAATCTTGTATGTCCATTTTACAGTGTACAGCAGAAAATTAACAATGTACTTCATACCTGACATCCAATGCAGAAATAAGCCCTTGCAAATATTTTCCATCAAATTCACTGCTATCACACAACCAATCATGTCGTAATAGAATTTCCATAACATTCAACAACTCAGGTTACCATAAATGAAACAGTTTGCCAATAAATTAAGCACCAACTTGGCGATAATCCAAGGGGCATCCTAAAATATAGACTTAAACCGATAGTTTTTCTTTCAAAATGTTTTCTTCTTATAGCCTATTCATTTTAAACGTGTGCAGTTAAATTCAACTTTTTATTTTACCAAACTTTAGTTAAAATTTAGGCTGAGTTTTTTTTAGTGTAATATATATGTAAGAGTAAAAGGCAATATAAATCCAAATTGGGATGCTACCTTATATGAAGAAGACATAAATAAAAACATGTAGAAGGCTCATACATGAAGTATAAACTTGTAAATTAATCCTAAAACAGAAATAAATTAGTACAATAATAAAATAAGTTAACAAAGGTTGATAATTCCTAGGTGTTTCTTTGCTTAAGAACAGTGAAAGATTTATTAGTAGAGCCATATTTCTGAATTGTATCTGGATCACATGTTGGGGGGGGGAGGCAGGAAGATCAATTTAAAATTAATTTCTCTTTTTAATTCAAACATTAAGAAAGAAAATAAATTTTAAAGAATCATTCATGGCATATAACCTGTCCTGATGCATTTTGAAAGAAAATATGTACTTTATATATTATAAAAATTTCAGTAAAATGAGTAATTATGTAATATTTCAACTTTAGAGGTTTTGAGGTAAAATCTTTTCAATCTCACTGTATGTTTGACATTTGTTTTTGCTAATATATAAGTCCATTTAATTTGTACAATTGTTTAATTTTAGATATATCAGTCTTTCCATTTTTTAAAATATGTATTTTGGTTTTACTGTTTTGTCTAGAATTTCAGTCCATTGGTTATGAACAATAACAACATTTATCATTTGGTATTTTCATGTTTTTCATCACTGAAATGTTTTTTTGCTAGTACTTGGCATATTTTATGAAAAAAATGTATATCTTTTTTACATTGGTTATTTTTAAAATTTTTCCATTTTTATAAATTTGCAA
The DNA here is from genome assembly GCA_000611955.2 of Stegodyphus mimosarum. Classification (NCBI taxonomy): domain Eukaryota; kingdom Metazoa; phylum Arthropoda; class Arachnida; order Araneae; family Eresidae; genus Stegodyphus; species Stegodyphus mimosarum. Next base: position 303,056 of record KK113532.1, read on the forward strand.
TTTTTTTTTTTTTTTTTGCTTTGCTTTTAAACTTTTTCTTTTACTTTAGAGTTTTCTTTCTCATTAGTTATTTGAGCAGTTCTGTGCCTCTTTGGTATTGTAGGTTACTTCTTTTTAATATGTTTTATATTGTTTAAATTTTTTTTTCATTAAAATTTCTTAAATGATTCTTCACTTTGTTTTGAAATAAACATTGTCTTTCTCCACATCATTATCCATTTCACTCAGTATTTAAATTATAATTTTTATAAAATGTAAAATACATATTTTCTCTCAAGTTGTGTTGGTATATGTTATTGCTTAATAACTTCTTTTTAAAAATTTCTTTTAATTTTAGTTTTAATTTTTAATATTTGAATTAAAAAGAGAAATTAATTTTCAATAGATTGGTTACATTTTCTTTAGCAGTTCATCCAGATATAATTCAGAAATATGGATGTGCTAATAATTCTTTTGGGTAAATATGTATTATCCTCTTGACTGTGAAACTGTCATCCAGCAGTATGATTTAGTATCAGTTATGGATAAGTATGACATAGCAACACAATCATACCAACTGTGTTTCGTTAGATGTTACCCCATTTGATTCTCGATAAGCTAAACTATGTTTTTTATGAACAACTACATAAATTAACTGTTATTACATTTTTAAAAGTGATTCAAATTTGGGATCTGCTTTCTAAATAAAGCAAACAACAGCTTATTTTCAAGTTGTGAGATCTTACCATCAAGGAACATGTAGTAATGGACATGCTATACACGGCCAACCGAATATGGCTTACAAAACACTAATAGGCTGAAATAATTATTGTGAGATGTTTGTATTCATAGCATTTTAAGCAGAGCTTCCAGTAAAATTCGAGAGCCTAACAAAATAGTGAAAATCAACAAAAGTCTTTTAACAAAGTGGAAAAACAAAATCCATCAAATACTGATTGTTTATTAAATAAAAAGACATCAGTTATTTCTGAATTTCACAAAAACAGTTGGTGCAACTTTGGCAGAATATCTGCCAACTTTCATGATTCAATGATAGCCAACTTTCTCAGTCTTTCACAATTTAGACTTATTTATTAGATTTAGAGTTTGGAGTTCAGTATTAGATTTTGTAATTAGAGTTATATATTTCATGTCTAACATACAGACATGCTGTTCGTGTAATTCTTGGAAGGATGGTTGAGCGTCGAGGAGGTTGGTCTTCCACCCCAATTTTGAGGAAGAGCACTCCGGAGAGTCGCCCAAGGATCTCCCACCAAACCACATGAGAAGACTTTCGGCTCACTATAGTGTGCTCGTATGCCTCAAAGACATTATACATTTACAAAACATCCATGTCTTCTCCGGGATTCGAACCCGGGCCCTTCGGTACCGCAGTAGGCTTCCCTAACCACTATATCATCTGGGCAGTATTTAACATTACCTATTTCTGACTTGGGAGTTTCATTGTTGGGGGTTCTGGGAAGGGTAACCAATAGCTGCAGTTGGGTTTATTGAATCATTGAATTCAGCAAACAGTGGCATCAGTAGATGGTGGCATTTAGCAGACAGTTCAGGATTGGTCTGATCAGCAGTGTATATTTTGCATGGAGCACTTTGCCTTAAGCAACTCAATTGTATCTGTACTGTGAGAATTTTATTAAATGTTTGTGATATCAGCAACATAATCTGTACCTTTATTTAAGACAATAATATGCATTTCATACAATTACTTGTACAATATAAGAGATAAATTACAAGTACAGAGTAATATTGAAAATATATTTCAGAACATTTTTACCATCTCAGAATTGAGTTGAACTGACATTATATAATAATTCAGAGTAAGTCTTTGGACTTCCTATGCACCATGTAACAAATCTGATATGTATGTAAATGAAAAATTCTTTATTAACCTAAAACTTTCATATGAAATCTGATCATATATTATTATATCTCTAATTATAAAGTAATTGTTGTGCAAGTTATATATTATATAATGTTTGTTTGTGAAAACATTCTGTTCCGATATTCTGGTATCTGAAATTCTGGCTGTGATATTTTAGCTAGTTATCTCATGTTATGCTAGATTTGTGTTTGAAATTCAAAACTACTTGTAAAGATATAATCTCTGTGATATTTAATTCTTAATTGTGAAAGGCAATCAATCAAATTTAAAACAATTTAATAAAAGGTGCATTTTTATTCAGTTTCTTTAAAAATTTGGAATATTAGAAACTTTTCAGTTTAATTATATCAGTATTATTTTCAATCTGTTGTGTAATTATTGTAGTCAAAGTGATGTGTGAAAACTGAAAGTCTGTTTGAGGAATATTAATTTTGCATTGTCTAAGTATTCTCAAAATTTGTTTCTTTGCAGTCAGTCACTGCAGTAGATGTAGCTGATGATGTAAATAGTCATTGGGTTATAAAAGGTAAAAGTGGAAAAACATGCAAAAGAGGGTAAGTGTCAGCTGTTCTCATTTTATTTTAAATAGGATTATGTTGCAAGTTGAGATGAAATTAATGTAATGCATAGTGTATTTCATTGAGGAAAATATACAATTTCTTTTATGAGTGCTCTTTGAGGTTAGATAAGTAAACTAGAAACGTTTCAGTTGAGAAACAGTTGCATCATAGTCAGCGTTGAATGTGTCAGTGCATTGTTATCCAAGAAGAATCAGCTGCAGTATTCTCTACGTGTTACCTCAAATGATAAATTTTCTTCAACTGGCAATCAAGAGCTTAATCATTAAAGGCATCGTTAATTTTCTTTGCAGTTTTCTTAGAATGGTTGGTTGACTTCTGTTCAGTTTTTTTTTTTCAAGTCTTCCCTCCTTTTTTTGTAAGTTTCATTGTATAATTGAGACCCCCCCCGGGGTCTATATAGAGAACTTTGTGAAGTTATTGGCTAGGATCTGTACCTAGGCAATCTTGGTCACAAAGGTATACAATTTATGAAGCTAGTGGTTCTGGAGGCCCCAGAAAGATCATTTATTAGTCAGCCCATGGGTCTAGCAGGTCCTAGAGCTGTGGGCTCTAGTAGCCCCGGGTATACTATCCTGAGTATGCTGGGTAATGTCCCTCTGTAATGCATCTCTTTCTCCAAGGTGTGAGGGCAGGGTTGAACCGCTAGCCTGGTTCGGTGGGGCGGGAGAATCCTTAGTGTCATCAAGTTCGACAGAAAGGGGAATGCTAATAGTTATGTATAATTGAGAACAATCCTTTTAAACACTTGATTACAAGACAGAATATTGTCACGGAAACAAGTGTACATTTTAAGAATGAAGAGAAACATGTAAAAGTAAATTATAAAATTAGCAAAGCAAAATTTTGTGTTTCATATAGCATTAGTCAAGACATTGTTGATTTCAGCAGGAAATAAGAACAGGTCCCTCTTCATTTGGAGCAAAGAAATCTTGCGAATTTTTAAGTCTATGTATCTTAGATATTTATGAACATGATGTTCACTTTCGGTCCCATGTGAGAACCAGGGTGACTTTGATTGGTAGTCTTCAGATTGAACATACACTTTCTCAAATCCTTTTATATTCTGCAAGAGTAGAAAGACAGAGTTACCGTTTGATATGTACAACATATTTTTGCCATTAATATTAACACAATAACAGCAGGCAGTCTTGTAACTGTAAAATATTAATGTTAAACTTTATGTGATGTTAATGTTTTATGTATGTTCAATACATTTCTTATTTTATGTCTTTTAAAATGAGCTTATAAATAAATATGAAGTTCCTGGATAACTGAGGTATCTCATACAGGTTTTGACTTGAGTTAATCATTTTTACTGAAAAAGGTAATTGATTATATTCTTTGTTATTTATTTCACTTTCTATATGTTATACTTTCATACCTGTACTGGTTTGTTGTAAAATAATGAAAATTGAATTGATTTATAAATGAGTAATCAAAAATTGAATTGGTTTATAAATGGGTATTTCATCATATGAAGAAATAACTATCATAATATTATGGTGAATTAAATAAATTAATTGAAGAATTAGTTAAACATAGAAGCACTATCAGCTTATTAGAAAGAATGTTTTCATTGATAATAATTTAAGGGGAAATGGCTTTTATTTATGTTATACTTGAAGAAATCTCATGGAACCAGGCTACTGAACCACTGGGAATATAATGCATGGTAATAAATCATTGACTGAAAGGCTTAAGATCTGCATTAACTGTTGGTCAGAATGAGCGTAAAATCTAGCTGTATTTTAACGTTTCTAAAAAATACTGTCTTGCAAATATTAAATTTTACAATTGTTAAAAAAAATCTTTCAATGTATAGATAGTAGATGAAATAAAAAAGCAGTATTTAGGTGAAATGTGATTTAATTAGTATGAGATTTGAGAATAAAGGCATTCAGAGCAGCATGAATTGAATTCAGAGTAGAGTTTACATATTCAGTATAAAGGTACCTTCTTGTATTCCTCTTGCAAAATACTATATAGTTGCTAGAGTTGTACTGAAGGACATATTTCTCTTACTAGATGTTTCCAGGAGTTATCTTAATGATATTAAGATCTGGTGATGGTGAATAGGAGATAACTAATTGGCTTCATTCTCAAATTCTTATGGGATGATGTGAGCAGTGTGGATTTGCTGTGTTTTTCAAGATGAAGCTCTATCCATCTGTAAGAATGCATAAAAAAATATTGGTCTAAAAATAGGTCTGTAGAATTTTCAGATATATTTTTCCTGTAATGAAACCTTCAGGGATTATCGACCTATAGCATGTCACATAAATAGTAAATGAGATCATCATGTATTACAGCTATATTTCAGAGTTTATATGAATTGGACTAAATTTTTAAATTATGGCAAAGCATATGAGAGCTATCTGTTAGCTTCATATCACATTTGCTGAAGAATATTTTAGAAGAAATCCGGGTCTCTCATATTGTTCTTCACAGTTGGAATCAAACACCAAAAGTCTGAAAGATAAGCTTCTTTTGGAAATCTCCTTGCCCCCTAAAAAAGAACAAATGGTTTAACTGACTAAAATACATATTTTCAATTATTGGAGTTTTATTCTGATGCTTTCTGTACAATTCTATACATTCTGTACATTTTCTATTGCTGGTGATGTTACCCATGACTTGTGAATTACTGCATTGTAAATCATGTGAAGTGTTCAGGCAATTTTTAGATATGAGTCTTATTTTTCCCTAAAAGAATTTTTCAGTCAGTTACTTCTTTGAGTTTACAATCCAGTTTTAAGAATTTAAGTAAAAGTTTTGATATCATTCCACTTACCTTGTATAATTTCTGCAATTTTGCACTGAGATTCCTATTAAAGATGCTGTTGTAATCATGACTGTTTTAAATGAACTGCGGGAGACTGTTGGTGTTTTTGCTTTTTGGGCATATATATGTACTTTTATTTAATTGCCATTATTTTTCGCTTTATTTATCACTTGCTATCTCATTCTTGAACATAACAAATCCATACGGTACTGTAAACTGTGTATTTATATTGAAGTGAAAATTTTACCATATGGATATCTAAGGTATCTTCATACCAAAATTTGAAACATTATGTAAAATGGTTTTTATAATCATTAGGTGCTGCAATTATTCAAGATAACCTGATTTTTCTTGTCTTTATTTTCTATAACCTGAGTTGTTGATCTGTCATAAATCTGTGTTAATATATTTGTAGTTCTCAAGCATGTAAGATTTTACCTATATTCATTATAATTTTTCAGTGAACCCATTGCATGTGGGTCTACTATCAGGCTGGAGCATTTAGCCACTCATAAGAATTTACACAGTCATCATTTTCCATCGCCTTTATCAAGTAACCAAGAAGTGAGTGCATTTGGAGAAAATGGAGAAGGAGATACTGGTAATATATTTGATATTTTATTTCGAAGTTATATTATTCATCTAATAAGAGTGCAATCTTATTCTGTGATTTCTTTCTTTATTCTGTCCTACTTTGTAATACTGATCTGATCATATAAAGTGTAATAATACCTGTAGATCAGTTCTATTTGTTAGTAACTTTTAAGTAGATTTATTACATTACTTTAATAGCAAGAAATAATTTGGGTAGAAAACACAGGTAAATGTTTTAAACTTAAAAAAAAAAAAAAAAAAAACAGAAAAATGTCCAAGATCCTGATGTCTAATATCCAGAATGATCTGAAATCCAGACCCTAAACCACCAACAACTTTTTTTTTTACAATGGGCGTTTGCCCAGAAGGGCTATTAATTTCAAAACAGCATTTTGTGTTGATTCACTTTTCATACTGTTGCCGCTAAATATTATTGCCATGTATTATATTTAAATAAACTGAATAAGGAAGAATCGGCATGAATGTTTCCCTCATTGTGAAAAACGACGGTACCTAGAGCCATCCAACTTTGAATAATGTAGTCCTCTAACTGAACATGGGCATGTAGAAGCTCGAATTTTGAATTTGTAATTTGTTTCATTATGTATTTCATATTTTGTGAAATTTTAATGAATTTTTCATTAACAGACTCGATGATTTCAAAGCAAGCAAATGGCAACACTGTATAGAAAAAAACATTTTTATCTCCAGCGTGTGAGACTAACAGGTCACACACAGTTAGAAATATGAGCATATCTCACAGCATATCTTTAGAATTTCCAATACAAGAAATTCTAAAGATATGCTGTTTTTAAATATTTTGTGATATCGCTGTTGAATTGAATTTTATGTGTTTTAAGTGCAAAGAATGTGATATTTAATAAATAAAGGTAACACACAAAACTTTAAAAAAATGCTCTTTTGGGTGTAATATAAAATCTGAAAGCTTTTAGCTTTTCTTCTCTTTTTTGCTTTTTAAGGAATTTTTTTTGAATGCTTCATGCATGCACATTTGATTTTTTTTTCTCTTTAATAAAACACGTGGTGAGTTCAGATTCTTAATTGCACTTCAACGCTATATAAACTACCTTGTTATTGAAGAAACAGTCATTTTAGCATAAACTTATGTGATCAATAATTTGGCTCCATATCTGCATAGCTACTTGGCATGCATCTCAAACTGAAGAATTCTGCATGGAATCCTCATGTATTGGACACCTTTTGTTTTATATCCCTGATGCCAAACTGGTGAATCATTATTTATTATATTTTGGTTTCATCACGGCATGTTTATCAACAGGACAACTTGAGTAATGACTCGTGCAGTGGTGCCTAAACAATTTCTTTTTATATTAGTAATTGAGTAAGAAAGAGTATGGTAACCTTTTATGCTGACATTTCACATGGCGATGATTACAGATTTAAGTTAAATGCACTAAGAAATGTTGATGAGAAAAAATGTAACAAAAATTTCTAAAAAATAGATTTTGTTTATGATCCTTGTAGGCCAAAAGATTACATTTAGGGCTATTTGAATTAAGAATAACTGATTTGTTATTCACATAAACTCAGAACTGCTGCCAGAGCTTGTATGGTCCCAATGGGTTGCAGAAGACAAAATTTTTGGAATTTAGAGAAGCACTGAGCAACAAAATTAAGGGATGACTATATTTTTAGAATTCAGGAAAAGTACTGGAACCCAGAATTTAAGGGAGCCAAAAATTAGGAACTTAGGGAGGCATTTGGTAGCAGAATTTTGGACCCGCATTAGACTGCATCAGGCAGTAAGATAGCTAGCGTCGTACCTTGATAAGCCTTTTAAGTATATTTGGGAATTTATTTATTCAGGACTCGGATGAACCTGTACAAACAGTCTGTGCATCCAGCATGTGCAAGAAATAGACGTAAGTATAATAAATAACTAATACTATTCATGCTTATTTGTCTCAGTGCATGATAGAAGGAAGACAAATTCAGCGGAATAACTTGTCTTTCATTGCCAGTCTCATGATACATTGCCAATAACGTATAACAGATGTTATTAAGCTAGGCTAAAATTATACTTTACTGATTCCAAGGAATTTCATTTGATATAGCAGATTGCGCTGTTCCTTAACTTTCTGACTCTTGTTCCAGCTTATTATTTTTTTGCAGGCTGTTATTATTAAAGCAATTTTATGAAAATTAAAGTTTGAACTTTCGATTATATTGAAAAGAGTTTCAAATTCTGAAGCTGCAACAGGATCTACAAAGCATGTTTTGATGTCTGTTAAATAAAAAGTGGAATTGCTGCAAATAACGGATAAAGGTATATCCATTTCAAAATTACGAAAGGAGTATGGCATTGGAAAGTCAACCGTATATGACATAAGGAAAAGGAACTTTTTGAGTTTTTTGTGGATTCTGAAATACCACATGCAATGAATAACAGAAAAATTATTAATTATGCTAAAAGTGATGATCATAACAAAATGATGATTGAATGGATCAGACAGCATTGCAGCGAGGGCGTGCCATTAATAGGTCTAATGCCAGTGGCTCAAATCAAAATATTTAAGAAGATGAAAGTGATGATGAAGAAGATAAGAAATGAACTTAAAAACTGAGTGCGCATATTTAACAGGTTGGTTAACCAAATTTCAAAATTGCCATGGTATAAGGCAATTAAAAATTTAAGGTGAAAATGCTTCAGTTACTGAACTATTTGCAGATGAATTAATTAAACTTGTTAATAGTGAAAAGTTATCTCCAGAACAAATTTACAATGCTGATGAAACTGGTCTTTTCTGGCAATATGTACTATGAAATACCCTGGCAACTTCTACAGAAAAGGCTTCTGATGTCAAAGATTCCAAATCAAGACTAACAATTTATGCATGTGTAAATGCTGCAGAAATGCACAAGTGTGAACTTTTTGTAATCGAAAGAAATACATGACCTCAAGCATTTAAAGGAGTAAAGATTTTCTCCATTATATATTATGCTGATAAAAGCATGGATGACACAAGCATTAATGAATAATTGACTTGAAAATCATTTCATTCCTGAGGTTCCTCAACATTTGAATTTGGTTGATTTACTTGATGACTCAAAAATTGTCTTGATTGTAGACAACTGTTTGGCTCATACCTCACTTAAAGTTTTAGTAAAAGATAATGTATCCATATTATTCTTTACTCCAAATTGGATGTTCGTCATTCAGCATATGGATATTGGAACAGCGCATGCGTTGAAATGCAAATGTAAAGTATCATTTTTAAAATTCAAGTTAAATTTCTTGAATATGGCAAGACTATTAAAAAACTTTTGAAATAATTTAGCATAAAATATGCTGGGTAGAGCATTGCAAGATCGTGGGAGGATGTGTCTTCAGATACTTTAAAAAATGCTTAGCATAATTTATGGCCAGTTACCATATTTCATGGTGAGGATAATGAAGATGATAGCCGTGACTTTGAAGGCTTTTGGATATTGCAAACCAAAGGTGAAATTTCCAGTTAATGGATTTTGCAAAGAAATGTGGAGAAGTGGTAATAAATGAAGATGATATAATAGAAGTTTTTCATTGCGATGACAGTGCCCCAATCATCAGTTAATTAATGGGCAGTAAAATCTGTAGTATGACTCTAGATCTAGAAAATATTACTACCAATAGTGAAGAAAGTGAGTACTGAAAATGAAAAAAATTTCAATTGACTAATAAGTCGGAATTTTCGATACAGCAATTACAGGACTTGAACAATGGTACTTTGTAACTGAACAAGAAATTATGCCTGTCTATAGAATTAAAGAGAAAGTATTAGCACAAAAATGAAGCAGCTTAAACAACTTACATTGAAAGAAATGTTTAATAAAGTAAACAAATAAATATAGTTTTTTTTTTTTTTTTTTTTTTTAATTTTTTTTTTTTTTTTGTAAATTTGATACCCTTTACATCGTAAATGCTTCATTATTTCATAAATCACGATTTCATATTTTAAATCTTATAATTTCTACATGCCATCTTACTAGATTTAAACAAATGATCTAATATTCTTAAAAATCCCAAATCCAGAATCACCGTCGTCCCAACAAGTCCAGATCTCAAATTGTATTGGAGACTTCGTTTGTAATATGATAAAATGTAATCACATTTGATAAGAATTTCCCTGCATAACATTTTAAAAGCTGTGAGGTACATTTTTTCCCAATTAATGTTGTGTATACCTTTTGCATTATAATGAACTAAATTATTTTTTCATGCAAATGACTTAATGTGATTGTATCTGATCAGAATCTTACCATAAAACATTTTAAAGGGTATGGTATATGACATCGGTTAATATTGCACATAATATATATATCATGGTATAACCCAGTTATGTTTGAAAATTAGCATTTTGTTAATCATAGTAGATAAAAGATCTATGCCTTCAAACAGTAATGTGTTAATTTTCATAAAACTATGTTTTAGTTACATAATTAAATGTAAGCTTAGTAAATACATACATTATAATATATCAAGTGCAGCTCATAAATTTACTCACAAACCCAGCTTCTGGAATCATCAGGATTTCAATGATTCCATATTTTAGAAATTTCTGGATTTTAGATCATCATTGAAATCAATAAAATATATGTAGACATGGCAACACTGGAGCTGCATTTATCATTTAGATCATAGGAAAAATGCTAACTGCACCAGGTGGCAGGTATTAAGGGCAGCAAAAATTTTAGAATTTAGGAGAGGCACCGGGCAACAGAATTTAGGGATGGTAGATATTTTAAAATTTAGGGAGGCTGGGCAAAATTTTTACCAGAGCTACACTTGAGAGCTTAGAGAATTTAGCTGCATTGAGCAGTAAAATGGCCTAGCACTGACCCAATCCCTCCTCAGCCGCGCAAAAGCCATATAACTCTTCACAATATCAGAGAGTGCAATCAGTAGTTACACTTTAAACTACTATGAACGTTAAACACAAAGCAATATGAAGCTAAACCGGTAACAGTCCTCAGAACTCTCACTTAGCTAACAAACTAACAACAACTGAAAGCAGGTGCTGTCACCAGCCTTATATAGTTTTCACCTGGCCACTGAGATATTTCTAATACTTCCTGCTTCTCGAAATTACTGGAAGGCAATATGAGGGTTGAGTTATGGTTATAGCTAATATAGTGGTCAATCATATTTATACAATGAAACTACCTATTATAGTGATACAGGGACTGGACAAAATGTCACCAAATGGTCTCAAAGTTTGGCTACTCTTGGCAATTTTCACCAAATTTGGCGATGAAAATTAGTTCCCGAAACCATTGCCAGCTTGGCGATATCTTGCCAAATTACGGTGATACCTATTTACTCAATGTTGCCCTTGTATTCTTATTTTTCCCAACAGAGCTTCTCTGCCTCAATTTTTTGTGTCACATTAACAGAAAAATGCAACAATTTCACATATAATTGCACTAAAATTACCTATGTACAAAATTCATAACAATAAACTCTTCCATTATGGTTGCCATTTTTGCACTGCCTTGATATGACTTCATTATCAGTAGCAATGTCTCTGATCATACTTTTTGAAACTATTGATTGCTGGCTTGTAATCCTGCAGCAGTTTGTACCTATTTATTGACTTGCTCTGTAATTATATATCTAATAAACATGCAACATAGTTTTTCAGCAATAGATAACTTATGATAATCTATCTGTAAAATGCATTTATTCAAAATATATGATGTTTAAAAATTTTTCATTTGTCTAATAGCTAATGTTTTCTGTCACTGTATTTTTCCCTTCATTTTTAATGAACTCTCCCCAAACTATAAATTGAGAGGAATATTATTGCAAAACTTTTTATCATTTGTGTAAATAATTCTTATATTGTTATTAATATACATATATATAAATTATTTTAAAATTTTTGCTTATCATACATTATATTGCTTTGTACAGGTGACCACTGGATTGTTGTTTGTAGTTCTGATAATTGGGAACGCTCAGGAACAATACGGTTGAAACATGCAGACACCGATATGTAAGAACAGTTTTTAAATGTTTATTGTATAATATTGTTTAGGAAATGTTAACTCTAATTATCATTGACTACCAATGTCAAGTGTATTTAGGCTGAATGTGCTGAATAGATTTCAAAAGTATAAATGATACTTGGCTTTAAACAAACAAGTATACTAATTTCTGCTTGAAATGAAAGAGGTATAAAGAACAAGTTCAGAATGTAATAAATATTCCCCCTCTTCCCAATTTCAGCAATTATGTGTAGTGCAGATTTGGTTTTTGATATGTCTCCTTTTGATTTATGTTGAACATTTCATTTAAAGGATATAAATGTAATATTAAAAGAATAATTAACATAAACTTGTTTACTTATTTTTTGCAAAATTGTGTATATATTTTTATGAATCTAATTATTATGTATCTCAGAAAATAATGTGCTCATTATTTTCTGAAAAGTAAAATATATTTGTACAGCTTTATGTTACTACTGATTGTAATTATTTATGTTGATTGGGTATTGTATTAGTCAGAAAACAATGATTTTCATCTGTATGTAATTCCATACACCTTTTATTAATTGTTCTGTGGTTATAATTATCTATACTGTGAGTTAAAAAAAATGAAAAATCATGTTAAAATTTTTTTTCAAACTTTTCTTTAGGTAGATGTGGTTTTTCCTTTTTAATGATTTTATGTATAGTTTGTATGGTGTTTGTCAAAAGTATAAATTTTGTCTTAGTTTGGTTATTATTCTGTTTGCATTTTATAAGCAGATACTTTAAAAATTATTCTCTGATAGATGAGGTGTTTGAGTAGGTAAAAAAAGAATTTTGTTAAGAGACTGTTATCTTCTAAAAGTTTTGAAGTTAATTTGACAAGTATTAACTATTTATTATTTATGTAAATACTTCTGGAGTTTTAATACTTAAAATCAGGGACTGTCTTTATTTAAAAAAAAAATCTAAACTTTTTTTTACAGGTTTTTGTAGATCTGTATGAGTTATGTGATAATTTTGAGATCGACTAATTTTAAAGAAGTGACAGTAAGATACATGGTCTATGGTTGTTATTAATTGTTCACCTTTTATTCTGTTCTTTAAAGTGAAATTATCAATAGTGTTTTATTTAGTCTTCTTTATTATCCTGTTTCTACTGTATTGCGTGACTTAGTTTTATGCTGTCAGTTCCAATAATTTATACACTTTGGGACTAAGGGTTATGTGGATTAGCGAATTTTGAAGGTTGGTCATGTCTTTCTGAGTTTTGCTGACATTTTTGCCTAATCTCATTTTTATATTAAATCTTTATTGTTTGCACATAAATAACTAACTAAAGCATTACTTTGTCAAGGTTTATTGAATATAAAACTATTTTTTTTCCGTATAATTACATACAAAGAAAAAGTCTATGCAAGAGAACAACATAATGGAAAAGTGAAACTTTTTAAGGATGCGAAGAATACTTTTTTTGGTAAAAATGCATTGAGGCATCTTATGTTCAAATATTTTGCTTATACTGATTTAAGTAATTTTTACTCTTTTAAATGAGAGGGAAAATAAATACACTGTTTATAAAATCCCCAACAATAAGGATTTCCATAAATTGAGTTCCTATGTAATTTTATCACAATTGTGCAGTTTAATTATTAATGCTACAAAAGGTATTAGCACTGAAGTTTTTGATTTATTAAGTGAAAATATTTCTTTTTCAGCCCCCCTTTTTTTTGTACTGTATTTACCATTTTTTAGTGCCAGAAAATCTTTATAGTTACTATTTTCAAGAGTATGTCCCTATTTGCTGCAGTACATGTAGTTATACCCTGTGCAGCCAATTTGAAGAAATGTCCCATGCGGTATGAAGTCACTGCTATGTTTGTAAGCTGAATATTGCATTCAAGTTCCTTCTTAATGAAATGAATTGATGAGGCTATATAGAAAGTAAAAGAGAAACATGGCAAATGAATCATAAAATTACTAACATAACAACCTTGAGTTTGGCATAGATTAAATCTGTGACAAACTCACAAATGTTGTGTTACTAATTTTATGAGGCTACATATGTTTTAATTTCATTGAATCACAGCTACAAAAGTCCAGGTTCTTTCAAGTACAGTATGACAAAATTACTAACTTTCATAGAACATTACTTCTGCATCTTGTTGATGAAAATATCCTTCAGCGAACAAGAACTTATTATATATACACTGACAGAAACAATGGTTTCAATTGCTACACCAGCTGCTGGATAATATTATGCAAAGTTTGATACAACATGTGGAAAGATGCATCCCACTCCATGGTGGACATATCCTGTATTGACACCAAAGGTGCCTACTGCTGTTCGTATACATTTTCCTATTTATCGATACACAGTATCAAAAGGAAATTTTTTTTTATGTTTGAATGTTTAAAACGTTCTGTATTTTCCCGAACAATAAATGTCTTTTGTTCTAATGTTCAAACAGTATGTAAATAATATTTTATCCTGCTTAGCTTCCTTCTGTGCTTAATGTTATGCTACATTATGCTATTGCAATTTGAGATCCCTCCTTAGCAATTGTCTTGTAATATATATATTTAAAAATGATAATTAACTCTTAAGTTATATTTCTTGTCATTGGGCAAGAAATATATATATTTACAATTATATATATTATTGGGCAGCAATATATATTTGTAATAATTGCAATTATTACATAATACATACAATTATATACAATAATTGATAATTAACTCTGAAGTTATATTTCATGTCACACTTTGCATAATATTTGTTTAACAATTCTTATGTTAGGGTAATTGAATATGGCAAAGCTCACGGTTGTTATCTACTTAGAGGGATACCCTTGTATACGTTCTAAGGAAAACAGGCTTGTATTCATGGGTATTATGGGGGATACCAACTATGCAGCCAGCCCATTCACCTGGGATCAAATTCCCAGAATTTAGTAATGGTTTTTACAGTTGGTCACAGGTGGGGCCTACAAGTTTTTTTACATAATTTTATATTGAGTGGATTTTGCCCAAGATGACTTCTAGAAGTCCAGATAATTTTGATCTTGTATAGAGATGTTTCCTTTTTTCAAAAGTCTTTGGATGTAGTTGAAATGACAGGTTTCAGTTTATTTCATATAAAATAGGATTTTGGAGTATATACTTATGCATTCTTTTTATGTATATTATCCAGGTGGATGGCCATGTCTGGGCATTCTTATGGAAGACCTATTTCAGGACAGAAAGAAGTCTGTGCTATTTCATATTCTGACAGCACTTGCTATTGGAAAGCAGCAGAAGGTGTTTTTGTAAAACCATCTGATCCTCCTCATCCATCTATAGCTCATGTTCATACAGAATTATAGCTTCAAAATATTTAGGTGTTTTTTGTACATTAAATTATCACTTGATATTTAAAAACCTATTTTTATTTTTGATTATTTTGTTTGAAATAAATTTATTTATAAACTGCATTGCTTTAAAAACAGACTAAGAAATATCCAAGATATGTGGCAATTCATTCGTTATATATGCTATATTAGAGGAATTGTAAAATAGTGGAACAATGATGATTGTGATTTTAGATTTTTTTTAAATTGCTCAAATAGGAAATATTTTGTATCATATTTAAATTTTCTCTTATTTCATTTAAATTATTCTAACAACTTTGTATTCAAAATTGGTACAACATTCTAAAAAAAGAATTAAAAAATTGTCGCAGTATCTTCAAAGGAAAGAATTCTCTTCCTTCGAAAAGAGAAAGATCTATTTACGAAAATAGTGGATTTACTTATTAAATTACACCATAGTGGGAGAAAGGAAACAAATGTTTAACAGGAGTTCACATGAGATAAATTTTAAAGATGGGAAAATACAAGGAATTTTAACATAACTTGCTGAGATTTTGTTCATAACGTTGATGATTTTGATGGTAGAAATATACATATGTATGTATAAATGGATGTATGTGTTAATGTATGCATAAATATATATTCATAATGAAAGTAATTAAAGTAAATTAATAAGCCCAAGACTTGCACTAAAGCTGCAAAGTAATAAAGCAGTAATTCACTATAAATTATAATAAGAAAACTCTCCATATAACATCTCCAAGCAACGGAAATTCAATTTAAAAACATCATTGAAAAGGTATTTTTCAGAATTAAAAAAAAATTAATAGAATTATCAGTCCTCCTCGCTTTAAACACAGTTAAGCAAAAACTTAAATTGCAAAATGCCAAAATCAAAAGTAAAACTTATGTAAGTATTGAAAAACCAGTTACTATTATTGATAACAGATTAATCGACTTATCAAAGGGATAAACCAATCTACCATCAATTAACAGTAACTAAAAAAAATTAATTAATAATTTAATAATAAAAATTAATTAATTAATAA
>KK113532.1:319429-343606 GCA_000611955.2 Stegodyphus mimosarum
ACAAGTAAGAATGCCAAAAGCCATAGTACATCCTAAACCCTCTAAAATCCTATTCGAAAAAGCACGTTAGTGCCAAAATTACACATTAAATACAATTAAAACTTAGAATCCTAAGCAAAGATTAACATGTAAATAAAACTCAAATAATGCTTAGAAAATTGTAATTTATGGGCAAGATTGGGAAAAGCTGAAGTTGTAATAAAAACAATGTATACAATAGAAAATGGTAATATCCCAGCAAGAGTTGCATAGTTGTTTCATCAGGGGAAAAGAACTTTGCCCCTTTCGCTGAAATATTACTTCCACGCGTTTCAACTGACGACTAATTGAGACAATACCGCGTCGATTAATTGACAAAATTTTCATATCTATTACATCTTTCCATATTAATCTAAATCGTCTCAATTAGACGCCCCTTTTCCCTACGCGTGGAAGAAAAACAATACAAAACAAAAGAAGAATTAATTAGAATTAAAGAATAAAAAGAGGCATCTAGGTAACAAATAATTTTAAAAATCGCCTCAAGACCTCAAAAATTTTACAGAAAACTAAATTTATAAATAGTATTAGAGAGGATGCAACCACAAATCATCAATTATAATTTATAGTTAATTTCTGAAACACTATTAGTCCTATATTACAATCGAAGAAATCAAGAAAATCTAAAAAATGGGGGCCCTCTTGCTTAAAGTAATGAAGCTGTTAAATTTGAAGAAAGAAGTATTTAAAATAAAATAAACTTGGTGGAAAAAACGTACACTTTTGTGTAAAATGTTTCTGCTAGAAAATATAATAATTATAAAATTAAGACTCACCTTCTTGAAACGTGTTGAATCTATAGAAAGCAAAGTAATTCTACGGGGCTGTAAGTTTAGCTAAAAAATCTTTGCAAACCTAAACCTACAGGGGGAGGGGACGTAGTGAAGGCATAGTTCCGCCTAAAACTTTCTGGACGAATGAGAAGGCAACCCGTCGTCGGGGGGTGTCAATTTGAAAGCCTGTTGTTAAAAATAGATTATATATATCTATATATATGTACATACTGCCTTTGTGCCTTCTATATAAGGCTTCGTATTAGCTTCTATATTACTATTAACTGATGAATGTTCTTGGCAAAGTAATGAACTGATTTTTATCTTCTACACTGGTTGTCATAAATTAAGGAAAAATCACAAATGCCGAAAAACGTACATATAGAATTTTATGAAACTTACCCACAGTATACAACACATAGTAAGGTATCAAATAACATAAAAAGAAATTACCAGACAATTATGGTAGTATAGAAATTAGCACATGTAAAAAATGAACAAATCAAAGTTCGCAATAGCTAAAGTACCTTCAATATGGAGTATGATCGCCTCTAGAAGCAATACAGCACGTACAGCGATGTGTGATGCTTTCAATTATGCGGTCTCTCAGTTCCATACGAAGCAAGAGCCATTGCTCTTGCAAAGCAGTTGCAAGTGCAACAAGGGTCTGAGGGGGTGGATTGAGAACAGCTAGACGTCTCCCTAAAGCATCCCAAACGTGCTCGATAGGAGCTGGCCGCTCCATGCGCATAATTATTTCCTGTTGAAGATAATCATCTATGATTATGAGCCCCGTGTGGTCTTGTGTTGTCGTCCTGTAACAGGAAAACATCACCTGTTCCCCAGCATATGGGCACACATAAGCATCAAGGATGTCATCTCTATAAACCTGAACATTCACGGTTCCCCTTGAAAAGACATGGAGGTCTGTGCGTCCACCCAAAGAGATGCCACCCCAAACACAGACACTGCCTCTTCTGTATGCATCTCTTTCACAGATGTCTGAAGGATGATAACAGGTTCCAGGTTCTCCATATCAAGTAACGCATACTATCGCTTTCTGGACTAAACCTGGACTCATTTGTAAACAGAACAGCCCTTCATTGTTCAAGCGTTCAGTCGACTTGTTGTTGTGCCCACTCCAAACGGTCCCTCCTATGGCATGACATGAGCGGCACGCAAATGGCTGGTTGCCTTGCATACAGACCACCTTTGTGAAGCCTTCTACGCACAGTTGGCATTGACACCAACTTTCCGGTGGCTGCAGCAAGGGAGGATCTAAGAAGAGACGGAGTAGTGGTTCTATTCCTGCATGCACATAATGTCAAATAACGGTCATCGGTGCTCGTCATAGCAGTTGGCCGTCCTTGGCTGAATCTCCTAGATGCCGAATCTGTGGTTTGAAATTGCCTTCAAAGTCTATGAACCACAGAAGGACTCACATTTAGCCATCTGGCCACTTCTGTTTGACTTTGTCCTGCCTCTAGTCTCCCAATGGCTCTCCGTCGTAGCCTGCAGGCAAATGATGCCTGGAGGTCGTTGTTACGAATTGGCTCAGAGTTCTGATATCTCTGTTACAGTGATAAATGTGGACTTGCTGTCAAACATAGACTTTTATACTCCTCGCAGATGACGTATTCCGAGTGCAGCGCCACTAATTACAGTTTTACTCAGCTACTCTTACTTGGCAACATATTCAAATTTTACACAGTTTGGCTTATTTTTGAGGGAGTTATTGGTATTTTTGTAATTTTTCCTTAATTTATGATAACTATTGTATTTTGGTTCCTGTGGAATAATAACTTATCTTATTTATTTTTTCATAACTTCTAATTTTAAATTTTAAAGGAACACAAATAATGGCAGAAAGGTGTCTCTTGGAGACATAGTTACCTTATGCAGGGTGCAGAGTTGGCAACTCTCCTGATTTAGGTGGGAGATTCCCAATTCGCGACCGTTCTCCCACCAACCTGATTTACAAAGTATTTCTTCAGATTTTCTCTTATTAAAATTTTTCATGATGTTTATGTAGCTTAGCTTAATAATTCATTATTTGCATCCAAATAAGGGATTTTTGTCATCTGAAAATGCTTGGTTTTTCTCGAGATTACATATAAAAGAAAATCAAAGTTGTTTCATCAGAGACATTATGGCGTTCTTCTGCTTTGTGTGCAAGCACATGTCCAAAACCATTGTGTTTCAGTTCTCCAGTGAGCATCAAGTGCCACTGTGTGTCATCTGGCATACATTAGCCAATAAGCATTAAATGAAATCAAAGTTGTGGTTTCGTTCGTCTCACTGCTGAGCATTGTGAGTTTCATGTGCTACTGAGAAAGAATTTAAAAAATTGTGATCTTGTGTCTTAGTTGAGCCTGTGAAAAAGGTAAAATACTCATGTACTTTTCAAAAATGATTACACAGATAATCTTTTCTTCTGTTAATTCATCAAGGGAACATAATACATTTGCAGTGTGTCCTGTTTGTCACAGCAATTTTTTGATTTCACACTATGGAAAGGAAATTATGAAGTACCTTTTTATGTTAACTTGGAAAAACTTATAAAACCAGCAGTAATTGACATCCAGTAGAGTTTTAGTTGGAAAGTTGTAGGGAGCTGATGGAATTTTAAATTACAGTGAGCTGTCTAGAATAATGTTGGACATCCTATAGTAATGTAGAGTGCGAGAGGATTTTTCAGTGTTACTAAAAGGAGGACTAAATTTGGATTCAATATTAGTAATGATGCAGTAGAAAAACTTTTATTAGCAAAAGCAGACCAATACCAAAGAGTTCCTCTTTTAATGAAAGAAAATTTGGCACTGTTTGTAGCATTTGTACGAAAACTGCTTAAAATATTATTTTTCTATTAAAACATACCATTAATATAAATGTTTTTTACAATTAAAATAGGTATTCTATAGAATAAGGATTACTTGATTGTTAAAGTATGAAATACAGCACTCGGAAGTTCTTTGAACCAGTTGTAGCTGCTTTTAGTCAGTTTTGAACTGCTTATAGCTGCTTTGCAATGAGTGTATCTACACTTCATTCCATTGCTTTTAGACCTAGAATTTAGACAGAGATTTATGTTAGCATTTTATGTTTTGCATTATTTGCAAATATTTTTTCAACCTTTTTTCAAGCAATGACTTCTGCAGGAATCGGAGACCAACCTGTAAATAAGAAAGATTAATGCGAGAGAGACCTTGAATCTTTATTAAAAAAGTGTGGGACAAAGGAAAACAGTGCTGCACTTGTGAAAAATTATTAATTTTGAAAGCAGAAGTAAAAAGCACCACATGACTTGGTTACTCCAGCATTATGATATTCTTGAAGTTCAAGGAGTAGAAAAGTGAATTGTGCCAGTAATAGATGCAAAACCTGAAGTGATATTTTATTGTTCAAGTGGCATGCTCTTTGATATTTTATATGAAACACATGTTTCTATTGGACATGGTGGTAGAGACTACATGATAAAAGAACTGAATCATCAATATAAAAGCATTACTCAGAATGACAAAGCTGTTTTTGAATGTTTGTGAACCTTGTCAGCAAAAGCAAAATATGGGAAAGAAAGGCATTGTGGTTAAGCACATGGGGTTTCCACATCTGAATTCAAGATGCTAAGTAGCTTTCACGGATTTTTAGTCTCAACCTGATGAAATAAAATATAAATTTATTTTAGTTTACCAGGATCATACGACAAAGTTTGTGATTTTAAGACCTTTCCAAACAAAAAGAGAAGAGGTTGCAATGCATTTGCTTTATATGTTTTTATTATTTGGTGCCCCGGGTGTACTGTAATTTAACAATGGAAGAGAATTCTGCAATAAACTTATACATGACATGAAAATAACTTGGCCGGAATTTAAAATTGTATATGGCAAAGCCAGACATAGTCAGAGTCAAGTTAGTGTCGAAAGGGCCAATCAAGACATCGAAAACATGTTAACAACTTGGATGCAAGACAACCAATTACTTCATAGAATTGTGGCCTTAAATTTATTGAGTTCATGAAAAACATAGCATTTCATTCTGCTATAAAGAGAATGCCTTACGAGGCTATGTTTGGTTGTGCTCCTAGAGTTGGACTATCCACAACTTGTATTCCAAGAGAAGTAGAGAGTTAATGCAGTAGAGGATGTATAACAGTTTGAAAATGCCTTAGTAGCTCTAATTGCATGTTCTGAATGTGAAGATGATAATGTTTTCCTAAGGAAGCATCTTTGAATGAAACTGTAAATGAGCCTTTTGAGCATTATGAAGATAACCCTTGAATAGCACTCTAAAAAATTGCGAAGACAGTTAATTTTGCTGTAAATGGAAGCAGTTGACCCATGTTTCATATTCAGAAGTCTGTTACACGGAAGATAAAATTGAACAGAAAGTCTGTAGCTTGTGTCTAAATAAAATAAATATTGAGAAGAAAAACTAGGAGCTAAAGAATGTTTGGAAATTCAAGCTACGAAAATAAAATTTGGCAAATCTTATTCTGAGGTATCTGTAGACACTAGAGTTCTTGAAGTTGATACAGGAAGATGGGACGCTAGATCCGTTTAGCTGTTGTTATAGAAAATACTGGGGAAGGAATTTTCCAATTAGTAACAAGTGATGACTGAATAAAACAATTATACTGTATATCTCAGTTCAGTATATGTGAGCGAGAATTAATTTCCATAGAAGTTCCGAATATTGACACAATTCTTCGATCTGTTGCATTAGCGCAAAGTTGCCTCACTGGACAAGGATTTAAAAAGTGGCTCATGTAAAAAAAATGTGTAATAGTAAAAAGTGTGCTTGTTTCAAAAATAATATGCAATGCAAAGTGTCATCACAGAAATCTTTGCTCTAATAAATAATGAAAAGTAAAATAAAGGTATTTCGTAAAATTTAAATTAATATTCTCTTACATTTTTGTTTGGAAAAGTTTACACAATGTTTTTATGAAACAACAGTTTTTCTTCCCAGCATGTATTTTTTTTTGATAATATTTAAATATAACTATTTCTGCAACATATTTTTTTTTTCTTTCTGTTTAACTAATGTTAGCAATATGAGCAATGATTATGTTATCTACTTTTCCTTATTATTTATCAATTAATCATCCACAATAAGGATAAAATGTATTTTTTGAGAGATTTTAGCTATTTATGATGAATTAATTTATAAAATAACTTTGAAATTGTTTATTTTTTACTATAAGGGTCTATCATTAGTTATTTCATAGAATAACTAGGTAAGGTATGAAATTTTTCATGTGCTATATACTTGTCTAGTTATTGTGTGAAATAACTGAATTATGCACTTTAACGGTAACATATATATTTTTATCATTTAAAAGATCTTTTTGTTCATAAAATTCTGATTTCTTAATAAAAATCTCCTGATTTTTTAGTAGGTTGGCAAATATGTGGATGTAATGAGTGATGTATAAGATTTTGAAAATAGCAGCTACGGAAACTTTTTAAGAGAAGATGAAAGTTATTTCTATAATTGGCATCGTCCATTAATTCTGAATTAAAAGAACAATTAAATAATGAGACAGGAATGCATGAACAAAAAAACAAAATATCTGTCTCGTTTCAAGTGTTAGCTATAATATCTAGAATTCTCTTCGAAAACTAAGTTTTGAGGTTGAATTCCAATTATCGGATTGTTAAGGTAGACATTCATGTTAAAAATGATTAGTACATAATAAAATCATATTATAGTAGTAGTTATAATATGCAATCCTTATAATTCATTGTCCTTCCATATAAACAAGCCATTTTTATAGTTTCTGTTATGAATGGTGTGTTAGTTGCTGGAGGATTTGTTTTCTATGCATTTATTTTCTCATACTTGTGTGATTGAATGCTGAATTGAAACTGAATGCTTTTGCTACTATTACTTTACCATAGAAACAACAGAGTAATATATTTTTATTGGGAGTACAAATAAGTCTCTGCCATTTGACAAAAAATGGCACTACCAGTAAGTTATGGTTAAAATTGTCTGGTGTAAAGCGTCATACTGTAAAGTTGGACATTTGCTAACAGCGTAACCTTGCAATGTTAACAATTTTGTATCAGCATCATATACTTTTTCATACGAAAATGTCTGAATTTTGAGCGAATGAGCGTTATTTGCAGGAACTTTTGATTTATTTCTTTAATTTAAAAAAAATCTGTGGCTGAAGTGCATTGATTGCTTGTAGAAGCATATGGTGAGGCTGCCTTAAGTGATAAAAGTTGTTGTGAGTGGTTTCAAAAGGTTTAAGAATGGTGAATGTAGTGAAAGGATGAATGTGTATGAAGATGCAGAATTGGAAGTATTAGTGGATCAAAATTTATGCCAAACACAGGTAGATCTTGTACTTATATTAGAAGTGACTCGACAAGCAATTTCACATCATTTAAAATCATTAGGAATGATTCAAAAACAAGGAAATTGGGTTCCATATGAAAGAAGAAAAGAATATGAAGAAGAATATACCAAGAAACTTTGATAACACTGACTTTTTACACATGAAATGTTGCTTGCCAAGCATAAATGAAAGGGAGTTTTGCATCGTATAGTCACTGTTGATGAAAAATGAATTCACTACGATAACCCAAAGCAGAAGAAATTGTGGGAACCACCTGGCCCAGCATCAACAGCCAAGTTGAATATTCATGGGGTAAAAAATCATGTGTATATGGTGGGATCAACTTGGTGTCATGTATTATGAGTTGCTCAAAACCAAATGAAACCATTACTGGTGCTTTGTGTCAAACAAACCTGATGAGATTGAGCTGAGCACTCAAAGAAAAATAAGCCTAAACTACTCCAGACACGAGAAAATTATTCTCATGCATGATAATGCTCATCCACGTGTTGAGGCATTGGTCAAAACCTACTTGAAAACACTCAAATGTAAAGTTTTGCCCCTCCCACTGTATTCACCAGACATTTTGCTACTTGTTTCGATTGATGATGCATGGCCTATCTGATCAGTGCTTCACATCATATGAAGATAAAAGAAATTGGGTAGATTTGTGGATAGCATCGAAAGATGAAATGTTCTTCTGACGCATTATTCTTATGCTGCTAGAAAGATGGGAAAATTAGTGGCTAATGATGGACAATATTTTGATATGATGTACCGTTCTTTCATAACAAGTGCCCAATTTTTGATAAAAAAGTGGTGGAGATTTATTTGTACTCCTGATAATACTTTTAATAAATTAAATATTGAATCAGGTAAGTAATGAAATGAGTGTATTTTAAATATTGAAAAAATTCTAAAAATTTTCTCATTTACATTAGCTTAATTATTTTTACATAAATAACTTAATCACAGAGTAGATTCTGTCTTTTCTTTTTTTAAGTAAATATTTAAATTTTCATAGGAGTTATTTGATAGGGTTTTGTGTGCATACATTAATTCATGTTTGTTCATGTGCATTGTGCTTCAATCGTATTACAAAAAATCTCCAAAAGTATTGCAAATTATTTTAATATAATCTTGTGTATAATGCAAGTTCATAAAGTTTGAGTCTCAACAAGTACACAGTCTTTTTTTTTTTTCTTTACAATAAATGCATCGTGCAACAAAGGTACAGCTCTTTGAACATAAAATCAGCAGTACTTTGACTTTTCATATAATGTCACACTGAAACAGCAAAAAAAATCTGTGCTATGCAAAGCAGGTTGAAATGAAAAATATAAATATTTAAAAGTCTTTTTTTATTCTCTTTCATTCTGTGTACATAATATATATATTTCCATCATTTTCAAAAGTAATTTTTTTTATTGAAGAGAATAAATGTTTTTCTACACCTCTACGAAACTAGATATTTTAAAAAGAAAAGGTTAAAAAAGAGAGACAACATTCAAAAATTTCAGCACTACCTGCTAAAATATTTCAGTATAATATTTAGCAAACAAAACCCCTAAGCTATGATTAAATCATTTTAATTATTTCTCATCTCTTAATATTAACATCAGGCATAATTAATGTATGTATACAATTCATGCATTCAAAATATTAACAAAAATTTCTTTGAAAATGCTAGCCTTCTTTTATTAGCAACATCTCAATCTTCAAAAAGGTAAATATATTTGAATAATATATTTTTTTATAGTTTAGTCTTTATCAATTACAAGATTTTCTCTACGAGTTCTTAAAATTTTAATTATAATTAAATCTTAGAGGCACTGCATTGAAGAAATGTTGGAAGATATTGAAAGATCTTTGTACATAAACACACTGCCGTGTTTTCAAAAACCTTGCACACATTCAATAGCAACATGATAGGCGCAGTGTACAACAGTTGTGGAAATTTTACACATATTATACATTATCCATAGAAATAACTAGTGCCTTAGGAACATTAACCTTCCTTTTAATGGAAGCTGCATTAATTTGATATTTGTATGATTTTCACATACATTAAGCATTTCTGGGAAATGTTTATTAAAGATTTCTAGGATTTAAATTTTTACCAAAACTATATTGGTAAAATATGTTATAATTTAATTCATTTTCTGTTAAGGATTTGGTTCTTTTAATATTTTAAATTGGAATATGTTGTCTAATTTTCGTCAGATGAAGGTAGATAAAAAATACAACGAAATTTGCTGAAATAGGCTATAAGTTTATGGATTGAAAACAAATTATGAATCTTTTTGTCATATTTCTGCTTAATTGTTTGAATTAAACATAATGTATTATCTAGTTTAAACACATGTTTGATTATTCTGAAGCAAAAGATACATTCTAATGAATGTTTCCCCCCCTCCATTTTATCAGTAAAATTATCAAAATTATTTAAAATTAAAAAATTTTATTCTTAAGAACTAGCTTCTATTCTCGTATTTTGTAGAATTATTCTTCCTTGGAATGTAAAGTTAATCTGTAAAGCAATTTTGCTGGTTTTATCATTCAGTTTTAACTGTATAATCAATGTAGATAAGTTTGTTTTTTATTTTTAAGGGCGATTTCTCTAGCAGACTTTGACATTTTTAAGTACAAAGTTGGAGAAAGTAACATTATAATAGTCTTTTTTTTTTTTTTTTAATGCATGATTTGTAATTTAGTCTGTTGAAGAAAAATGACTGATGGTGAGAAAATTCATCAGATTGAAGTGATATATTAACAGTTTAGTTCACAAGAATGAGAATAAATTAGATAGGGCGTACAACCATTAAATTTAACAGCATGTTAAAAATTAGAGAGAAAACCACGTATGCACTTGCAATACTTTAATACAAGGAAATTCAGAAAAACTCATGATTTCAAGTTGTAGTTTTAAGAATTCACATTATTTAATAGACATTGATCGTAATTACATGAATGTAAAAGGAAAATGCATTAATTTTAATGTATAAACAACAGAAGGCAACAGTTAAAAAACATTTTTTTTTTGGACGGGGGAGGACGTTCTCTAAAGAGTGGAAAGTTTTTTTTGAATATTGTCATTTGCTCGACGGGTGCAGTGGATCAGATGATTTATTTTTGAACAGCTGCCTTCGAGTCAATAGATATATCATATACGACTCTTAGAGTATGTGAATGATCACATATTTTTACCACCTATGCCTAAAGCTCGAATAAACAAATGCACTTTTGTTACTATCAGTATATTAGAATTTCCCTAACTTCCATATCTCCTTGACACAATTTTAAAAGAAATATTGGATATTTAGAAATAAAATTTAGACATTTTCTCTTTAATTCTTACATTAATTGACATTATGCATTGCTAATTTTAAAAATTATAGAGTTTTTTTTTTTTTTTTTTTTTTTTTTTTTTTTACAGAACCTTTATCATTTTTGAGGTTGCTGTTCAGTCTCACTAACTCGATCCGTTTAGCGATAACACTAATAACGGAATGCAAGAGTGGTTTCAAATTTTCATAAACTTAAAGGTATTTTTAGTCAATAAACATAAGAAATGAGATTATTTCTGAATTACTAATTGGTATGTTATTATAGAGATACAATATTAATGCTTAACACTTTTAGTTAATAAACATAAGAAATGGAGATTTTTTTCTGAATACTAATTGGTATGTTATCTTATTATAGAGATATAATATTGATTCTTAACACTCTTAGTCAATAAGCGTAAGAAATGGGGATTTTTTCTGTATACTAATTGGTATGTTAATACAGAGTTACAATATTGATTCTTTACACTTTTACCCAATAAATACAGGGTATTTATAAAGTCCCTATACATTTTTGAGAAATATGGTCTAATTCCAATTTCTTTGGAGGCGATCTGAAGGAATGCTGTCAACAGATGAAAGAATAGCCATTGTTTGTACCCGTATATGTGCATTAATGTATCAACTGGGGCATTAGGACTTTCTCCCGCAAATTCAAAAAACAAGTATTCTCACAATGAATTACTGTATGTTACAATAAAACCTTGGTAAATAAATTCAAGCGAAAGAGTTGTGTTAAAGATGGAGACCCTTCTGGGAAACTTTCGATAAAGCCAGAAGTTGAGCAAAGCGTACAAGAAGCGATTACGCGTAGCCCCTAGGCATCTACACCAAGACTCAGCCGGGAACTCGGTATTTTGCATACTACTGTTTGGAAAACTCATGCGCTGTCATTTAAACAAGGATACTTACCACATTCAAACTGTGCATAAGCTTGAAGCCAAGGACTATGCAGCTCGGCAAGCCATGTGTTATGATTTGTTGGAAGCTATGGGGAATGCTTTCTTTAGCGACGAAACCACATTCAATCTCGGCGACCATAATCTCCAAACGAGGGCTGATGAACAACCAGACGTGTTATACGAATCTTAGGAAGCACATAAAGTTAATGTATGGTTTGGAATAAATAAGTTCTGTGGACCTTTCATATTTGCAGAAACGACCAGCACTAGAGAAATTTATCTTGATATATTGCAACAATATCTTGAGCTACAGCTAGTATCAGATGGTAGTATTGACGCTGCTGTTTACCAGCAGGATGGGGCACCTCCCCATTTTTGCCGTTATTGTGTACAATTATCTTAATGAAATTTTTCCTGGTAGGTGGATTTGTCGTGGCACTCAACGGCTTTGGGTTTCACGATCACCAGACGTAACTTCCCTAGACTTTTTCGTATGGGATTTTGTTAAGTGTACTGAGTGAAGACTGGAAGCATTCAACAATTAAAACAGCGAATTATGGCTGCAGTAGCTGAAATTACACCAATAACTTTACATACAAGGTGTTCTGGAGTGTATTTGAACGGTGGCAATTGCGCTAGACCCTCAGAGAGGCCAAATTGAATTGTATTAATTTAGTTTCCTAGTATGTTGTATTTACATGTAAATAACTTATATTTCAGAATAAATCCTGTTTAAACAAAAATATATAGAGACTATAAATACCCTGTATAAGAAATGGGGATGTTTTCTGAGCACTAATTGGTATGTTATTTTATTATAGCGATACAATATTGATTCTTTACCTTTCCTATTAGGAAAATAGATCTTCTTTTATTTCCATGAAGGTACATGTTACCCCATCCAGTTTTAAAAGATAATTCTGAATGGATTTGAACTTAAATAATTTTCATACGATCGAACTTTATTGCAAAATGATTGGAGTATCTTCATCACTGTACAGTTGTCGCGTGAATTGAAATGGACTTGTGAAATAGACTATATAGGACTCGAATGCAGAAAACTTGCCAGAGGATTTCTAAAGCTCTATTGCAGTAACATTCTTTATAAGCTTGAATACAACTTAACTGGTCGATCTGCACTGATTTTAAAATACTTTTGTTTGCTTTGCAATTGTTGCAGATTAAGAATCTTTCTGTTTGCATATGTGATATGTTTCCACAATCATATGAGTTTTATAAATTAGAATAAAGCTATTAAGCTTATTTAATTTTGCTCCCTGCGTTAATGCAGAAAATTATTTAAAAATAGAGATCATAACAATAGTAGACTTCTTTCATATTTTCAACTGATTTGTAGTAAACGATTTAAAATAAAAAAATAACAATTCCATGAACGTTTTAGAATTTTTGAATTAAACTTAATTTTTTAAAATGTCACGTATCTAAACGGGAGTAACCAATTTATTAACATATGTTCCTGAAGTATAAATGATTTTTAAGATAAAAATGTGCTAAAATAAAAAAAAATCCAATTTTTTATTCAGAAACCTAAAAGAGGAAAAAGTAATGTTTTGAAGAATGAGATTCAGGTATATCAATGAATTCACTAAGGCGATACCAGTAATTTCTACGGAACTGTATGCTTTTTTTTCACAGAACATGAAAATTATGTGAATATGCACTGTTATATGACACAGAAGATACATGCATTTATAATGGAACAAATAATGCAGATTTCTAGCTGAGTCCTTAGTTCTCTGAATTTTATTGCATACGATGTATATGCCTGGAGTTTCACTGTAGAAATAAATCTACATTTTGATCTTGATATGGAATTATTTGATTTTTTTTGCAAGTGCTTTTAGCCAGCACTTATATTACCTGTACAGCTGCACTTTGACTATTTATTTCCTAAACTAGATCAATTTATAATGCATTCGTGATATCGTAAGTGATCATCTAGTGTCCTTGACTATCCATCACAGTTAGCAGAAGAAAATGACATAACGGTAGTGCCTGAAACAAGACTGAGTGATTTCAGGAGTGAAATCGGAAACTGTTTTTGAAAAGAATAATTAGTAATAAATTGGCTCGGCGCTATGGATTTGATAGCCGATACAATAATTGCATTAAAATTTTCACGACACGCTATAAGTATGTATGTTATATTTGCGAAAAGTCGATTGGGATATTGTTCCGAGAACAGCCTTGACGCCAAAAAAGGAGAAACAGCTTATTATGGAATGGCAGGCAATAGTCATTCGATGACGTGATTCCTCTAGGGAGACAGCTGTAATACTTCTCCCTTGCTAAGGGATTATCTGTAGTATTACTTATTATCTGTAGTATTTATTATTGTAGTATAGTAATTAAAGGGAGAAACAGCTTATTGGGGTATGGCAGGCAATGGTTGTCATTCGATGACGTACTTCCTCTAG
This sequence comes from Stegodyphus mimosarum, assembly GCA_000611955.2. NCBI lineage: Eukaryota > Metazoa > Arthropoda > Arachnida > Araneae > Eresidae > Stegodyphus > Stegodyphus mimosarum. The sequence goes on from KK113532.1 coordinate 333,275, forward strand.
GTAGACAGCTGTAATACTTTTCCCTTGCTAAGGGATTATCTGTAGTATTACTTATTATCTGTAGTATTTATTATTGTAGTATAGTAATTAGTATTTATTATTGTAGTATTTATTCTGTAGTATTTACTTCCGTTGGCATGATGAAATATCGCCCATACCCTTAAAGAAGCCAAGTTGGCGCAACCAAGGCTGTTCTCCGAACAATATCCGTCGATTGTTATAATGCAGTATAATTGCATAAGTTTTACTGCTTTTGAATGGAATGCTAAGTAATCAACCTAGAACAGTGAATTTTATTACGCCTGAGGTTTGATACATATTAAATTCTTTTAAACTAATTTTTCTAACAACTAAAATGATTTAGGAATAATTGAACAACGACTAATTATTTCATAACTGTACCGGATTACAGTAAATCTGGCAAGTATCGGTGCAGAAAGACTTAGCGGGAGCAAAACAAGACATCTGTCTACTTTGTCTGTCTGACTTAACGAAGACTGAGAATGCTCCGTTCAGACGACGGTTTTGTTGTCATAAGCTTTGTGGTTTAAGGCATAAAAGCCGTAAGTTCATTCATGCTTATGTAGCAGGGTTAAGTTGCTGCCAGACAGGTAAGGGAAAGTTGCGCATGCGTAAAAGTGTAGTTGACTCAGCGAAACTGTTAACCGACGTTAGCTTCTGTCAACATATGGACGTAGCGGTACGTGTATAGATTGGCTCACTACTTTTTAGTTGCGAACTAACTTTATTATGCCACGTAATTGCTATCTTCATGCGCCTCATTTTTATGATCAGTTATGCCATCTACTTTTTTATTTTTCAAAACTAGAACTAGTATTCGAAAATCGTCAGTAGATCCGATGGACGCCTGAGCCTGAGCCGATGTTTGCTTTGCTGTGATTAGTCGGCTCGTATGCCAAGCGACGTAAAGTTGAAAAGTTAGAATATTTAGGTTAAATCCTTAAACCAGTTTTTCTGACGTAGCAAGGTCTGGTTGCCTAGCAACGTCGCTCGTCTTAGACCACTTACGATTTTAAAACTATCGTGTGAATGAAGCTTAATTCAAACCTAAAACCATCTGATAGCATGCTAATAGCTCAGAACAGAAAGAAATGTGAGTCACAATCGACAGGACCTACTTGACTTTCTTCAGCCACTGTGTTACTGAGAAGAAGAAAGGAGAAAATAGGAATTTGCTCAAAAAGAACAGAACCTGTTACCAAATTCGTTACATAGATTCCAAGAAATAATGCCACAAAGGTAAAGAGGCAAAACTTACAAAATTAGAATACCATAATAAATTTTTAAACACAACATTAAAATATGCTGCCATTCATATGCTAAATATGTACTGTAATTCAAGAAGTAAGAGAAACACGCGGACGTGGAAAATAAGACAGGCAAATCGACAACCTTGCATTCGGAGTAGATTTTGTAAAATCCCAATCGATTTCCAGGGCAAAACGGGTCCCCCTTCATCAGGAGCTTTTACAAAATTTTTTCAGATGCAAAAAATTCTGCAAAAGCGAGAACGCGAATGTCGATTATATTTAAATCCTTTTCTGTTTCGTTGCCTCTCCATGCTAAGTCATGTTACCCGGCTAAGCAAAAAATGGCTTCTTTTTACTCTTATGCATTTCGAGCTCTCAAAGTTTGTTACTCAGAATCTCTTCTTGCTAAAGAACTCAATTATTTAAGATCTGTTGCCCTTAACCGAGGATTTTTTCCCGCAGTCATTGATAAAGCTGTTCGAAAGTTCTCATCATGCCATCTAAGAACACATTCTGATGTCAAAATGATAATTCAGTTACAAAATTGCACGGATTTTACACAATTCTTGGGGAATTTATAACATATCGTGTCAGTGTGGCTTAAGTAATATTGGCCAAACGAAAAGAGCATTAAAGTTTCGCATAAAAGAACATGAATCTTACGTCCGAAAAGGCGAAATTAACAAATCTTCAATAACTAATCATAGTTGGAAATTCAATCACAATTTTGATTTTGGTTTTGCTAAAATTATCCAGAAAATTGGTTCTATTAGGGAATTGGATTTTCTTGAAGCTTTCCACATTCACAATTTTTTGCTCCCGAAGAAAGGGAACCCTTTTTGCCCTCGAAATCGATTGGGATTTTACAAAATCTACGTCGAATACAAGGTTGTCGATTTGCCTGTCTTATGTACTGTAATTACAGTAATGCGATGCTTAATGTATACCTACACAGTCTATACACAGTCGGATCAGCGATGTTAGAAATTCTAGGCTAACTATTAATATATGCCCATTCTGATGTCAAAGGTCATGGTTCAAAGGATGGTTTCAAAGGTCATGTTCTGCTTGACCATCAGAAACATTTAACAATTAAAAAAAAAGTGATCGCCGAGTTTGCAGGACTCTACTATAATTTGTTTTGACTGTTCCTTACAATAATTAAAAAACAAAAATCACTGTACAGCGAAATGTTTTTTTCCCGTACTGTGCTGTCATTGCTCGCTTTGAAATCGTTGAGTTTCTTAATCAAAAACTCATAAATGCTTTGCAAAATATGATTGGATAATAAAACAAATTCCACTTCCAAATGCTCATATTCAGGTGGAGACCTACGTTATTCAAAATTCGATGGCTCTAGGTACCGTTGTTTTATCACAATGCGAGAGACATACATACATTTATGCAGATTCTTCATTATTTAATTTCTTTAAATATAATACAGGGCTCTAATATTTGGTGGCAACAATTTAAAAAGTGATTCGCCGTTTATAGTGAATCAACGCAAAATGCCAAAACGAAATTAATAGCCCTTCTGGATAAATTGTCCCTTTGAGCTAATAAATATATTCAAAATGGAAAATTGTTTAGCCACTTTGTATGTATTAAATACAATAATAACAATAAAGCGTAATAAAATAGCTTACTAATTTCTGTGGCAATTTCAATCTGTTCAGCATTTGAGAACTAATAAAACAATGTTTTACGAAATTCTGTAGAACAGAACTACAATTTTATGTAAGTTGTGCTAGGAGCTTGAATTCAAATTTTGATATTTAGACAATTCATAACAAGTGCTTGAATGAAGATAATTAAATTTTCTAAATAATAATGTTCTAATTTTTTTAATAAAATTTAACACATCATAAATTTATATTTGTATTATCATTTCAGAATTATGAAAACAATAAGTTTCTTCTAAAAACAAATATCTTAATTTGACGCAAATTTAATTATACTAGATTATCTAACATAACTAAAGAACAGAAAAACAGAAATTCTTATAGCGTATGATTAATTTACTTAGACAGATGAATGCCCTATTAAGATAATATTCTATATATCATAGCAAGCAACACTGATAGATATTAAAATACTTTTTCTAATAGTAGATTAATAATCATGTATCTTTTATAGTTTTTTCCTACAAAATTAGTTAAAATTAGTGTTCTCTTCGATGAAATCTGTGAAATAATTTTTAATGTCAGAAATGATATTCTGAGAAACGTTTAATGAGCTTTTCACGAACGCCTCCGCCTCGAAAGAGATATTTATTCCTCATGTGACTTGTCATATTCAGATAATCTAACAGGTGTTCAGGTATTGCCCCGCCCCGACTGGAAGGTCAAGCAAGCTGCAGCTTTGATAATAACGAGTATTAAAAATAATTTAATGGAAATTTTGTTTATTCTAATTTCATAAGCCGTTATTTTGTTTCTAATAAATAGTTTTACGAAGCATATTTTCTGTGCTCATAATTCTATTTAATGATAGCTGGGTAAGCTGCTGAGAACAAGTCTGTTGTTCTACGGAAATGCGCTTTCTGCTCAATGTTATATCAGTACTTTTTTTATTTGGCGTATCTTTTCAAACCGTTATATTTAAGATTATTAAAAACAGTGCAATATTTTGTAACAAATACCTAACACCTTATAAAACGTTAGATAATTTAACTACATCTCATGCGCGTTCCGTAATTAGAATTATTTCGTTACAAGCGATAATAACGCCAAATATGGTTTACGCACGTTTTAAAAATTAGTTGAAAGTAATGAACGTGACTTTTTCCCACTCGTATACAGTAGAAAAAAAAAGGGGGAAGGAAAATAGGTTGCTATAAATTAAGAAGTTTGTCAGGTGAATTATTCTTGGCGTAAACTGAAAAGAATTCGCGAAGATAAATTTTTAATTTCTTCGTAAATTTCGCACAAAATTTTATGATAAGCATAATTTGAGTCGTAGAATCGAAATCTGAAAAAGAATTGGTATGTTATTACAGAAAAGTCTGATTTTTTGTCAAAATTCCTATGTTAGAACAATGCTATATATAAATCTAATATATATCCTACGTCGCGCTTTTGAAACGTGAAAAACGGAATTTTAAATTTCGTCAATCGGCCCAGTAAGCAGTGTACGTCTAAATATATTACTTGCTGTGCGAACACTTCAATAAATATTCGAATTCAGATAGAAGCTCAACTCACATTCCTGTAAATTATTGAATTTAATGAAAAGTACATTATTAGTTTTGCTTTAGTTGTGATAATATTATACGGCAGTATCACAATGATTATTTAAGTGCTAAAATTTTAAAATTCTTCAACTTAACACAATTAATTAGCATTGCCGTTAGGAGTACAATTTTCAGCAAAGATTTTAAATTCTTGTTACTGCAAATTTGCAGCAACAGAAGATGCGTAGTTCGTTATGCACAAACTCCAAAACATTGCATATGAAGTTATAAGAAAATTAACATATATTCAAAACTGTATTTCTTAGGCAGAATTAAGTAGAATTATTTAAAATTAATATGCGCAAATTATAAATTTTTAGGTATGTTAAATGCATTTCTCTCAATGTTTTTCAAATTACCTAAAAAGCTCAGAATTTCGAACCTTTTTATTTCAACACTTTCAAAATTTTCGAAATAATGATTCAAACGAGTGCTTTATTTGAGACTTCTGTAAGTAACCATTTTGGAAAGTCTCATATCATATTATAAAATTAAGTTATTGTGTTGATAGGAAAACATGTTACTTATGTACGTCCACGAGTAAGCGAGTGAATAAGAATCACTTTAAACGCAGCTCGACTTAAATTCAAATCCCAAGAACGGAATGGCTGCATGGGGGGGGGGGGAGTTTCGTGGTTTTCCTTATGTGTAACGTGAATACGAGCGAATTTTCGTTAGAAAAGCCTCCACCAATGCATTTTTCAAGTAGCCTTCTTGTACTTTGCCTTAAACACCTTATTTCCTTTCCACTGGAACTTACATGATTCGGTCATAAATTTCATGAGAAACATCTCATTAGCTTTTCTGTGAATTATAAAATACATTTAACACAATCTAAAGATTAGCTAAGTATTATACAAAATACGCGGCGCTGAAACAGTCCCATTGTCCATATAAATAGTTAATCTGAAGACACGTGTCTATATAATAAGGTAGCAATTTCGGAAACTTCTTATATTTATTGAAGATATATGCTCAAATTATTTAACTGCCAGCAATTTTCATGAAATATAGAAGTTCTTTCAGAACCTTTTTGGAAGATTTGATGCTATCATGATAATTTTAGATCTAAAAAGATGGTCACTATCAAGGAATAATAAGAACAAATTACTTTATTATAAATGATAAATGTCTTATTTTACATCGGTGATTCAATTTTTATAAAAATTTCTTTTACACATTGCGATGAATTTTTAACATCAAGCTCTGATATGTTTAAATTTTTTTTGGAATTATGAATAAATTTAGAAAAATTTTCTTACTGGTCTGATTACATTACATGTTACATGGAATTTTATTCACCGGCACGAACATACAATTGAAGTAAATAGCTTGGCGATTAAAGCTTTAAATCGAAGAATATGCGTTCATAAAATTTTTTATCTGTGAATGCCAATGTTGAAAATATTGAAATTCGCTATTTCTAAATTAAAACAGTGACTGTTAGATTAAGAAATAATTAGATTAAAAATAATTGTGATTGCTTTTCCTGGTCACTCAGTCTTGTTTTCTAGTATGGCAGTATATTGAAATGCTCAGTGGCGGCTCGTATCGTTTGGCTTAAGCGAAATTAACTGCTTGATTCTACTCAAACGACCAATTAATTAACGATCATTTGTTGATATTCAACACTTTTGGGAAAAAAATAAACGTTGTAAATATGCAATATATTCGTATTTCCAACATAAGGACATTTCAATTTTTGAAAGTTATAAAAGAATATTTTACAGTCTCTGATTAAACTAACTAATTGGATATTTTTAGCTTACTTTCTTATTAAAACATTCTGCTGCTACCGATTGTTGGAAAACTCAATAAAGCATTTTTCTGTGTTCTTTTTCAGTTGCTGTCGTTAAATATTTAACAAACATTTTTTTCTCGTCTCTTCGAATTTTTTTCAAGATAAAAGACTTTTATTTATTTATTTATGTATGCAAATATTTATTTTTATCATTTATCGCAGAATTCAAGTACATATATCATGTAGTTATTCATATGATAATTTCCTAAGAAATTGTGGATAAAGATAATAATATACATTTTGAAAATTTAGAAACAGCGAAAAATTATATTAATTTTTTTTCTTAGTAATCAGATTTAAAAAACTCCATGATCGATAAACCGGTTCAAAAGTCAAATTTCTTAAACAACCACTAATAGCATGTTTAATTTATACCGTCATTTGTTTTCACATTTAGTCTGTTTCTTTCAGATCTTAGTTCTAAATAAGGTACTAACTCACTACAGGCAGTCACCAAATAATCTGATATATTGTCTATCAAAAGGGAAATCAGGTTCATAATAACCCACGTGAATGGTACATTGAATGTGAGAACAATTTTTTAAATTCAATTGAAAAATCAAAATTTATGCCCTTAAAGAGAATTTACGTTCCTTGAAAATTAAAAAATCCAACATCTGAATCCTTTTTGCAATAATAGATATCCATAAATATAAAGCAACTAATTTAGAGGAAACTTAGTTAAAGTGACTATACCTATTATTCAAAACTGTAGCAGACTGCTCGTTTTCAGTTAATTAATCATTAGGGAATTGCCAACTAATTCAGTCTTGGCCATCATCGAAATAATAAAAAAGTTCATTTTGGTAATCTATTAAAGAGCCAAACGATTAATTGATTATGTGTTTTGATACGTAATAAGCGTTTTAGAAATAATTATAATTGTATATTTTATATTTATTATATATTTGTGGAATTTAGTGGCGATAAATTTAATAAAATATTACTTTTAAATTTGGAGTTCTCGATTTCATGCTAAAAGACAACCTGAAAATTGAGATAATCAGAAACGGTTGAATTGCTCCAAAAAATTCAAACCTTTTTAATTTTCTATTATGTTTGCATTTTATTTTAATTGTTTGCATAAATAATTAATATATTTCTTCAGCACATTTCATACTGTCAGTATGTAATGGTAGCATATTTTTTTTTATGGCTGTTTATTTTGAACGAATAATTCACTCAGAATGATTAACTGTAACTTTAGTCGTCACAAAATATTTGTTGATTTTTTATTGATTTATATTCTATTACTTTTTATGCTTTCATTTTTTATTGCTTAATTTTACTTTTATTGCTGAAGCAAGCATAATAGCCATTAGATATAATTTTTTTTTTTTTGCTATTTTAAAAAATACGATTTTATAGTCTTAGCAAACACCCCGTATTTTTTACATTCCATTGACTTTTACTATTTAAAATTAATTTTGCACAGTACTGAAACACTGGTTTGTCTCATATCCAAAAAACATTTTACTACGAAATGCAAATAAATCTACATTAATTCTTTATTTATAGCAATATCAACAAAGGAAAGAATTAGGAAAACTCCATATTAGACTAGAAATAAGGTATGCTTTCTTTTTTTAAAATTGTACCAGAAAGAGTATTTGTTTTGTCAAAGTCTGGTTTAAGAAAGATTATTAAATTAATTCATTATAATAAGATTCTTCAGTATCAAGTTTTTGAGATAGTTATAGCATAGAACAGCATAAGTTAAACTAATTAATGAAAAATGGCTCAGACATGATTCACGTTTGTGAGATTTTTTGTGTAAAAGAAGGCCAAAATTTGGTTAGAATATGAATTATTAGGATACAGGATTTCACAAAGGGATATTTTGAAATATTGACTCCTTATTTGTAAAAAGAAAAAGTTTTAGATTTTAAAACTACGCCAATTTAATTAAATTAACAAATTAGTCAGTTTAATTAAATTATTTATAATCCTAGCTAATTATTTTAATATTAGTTTTTAAATTTACTACAGGAGGGAAATTGCTTACATTGAACACAGTATGTAAAATATACCAACTATTCAAATAAAAATTTTTGAGAATAAATTTACTTTAGGAACTATTGTCGTATTGCTTTCAGATATCACTTGTTCTTTGCAAATGTATTTCAAATAAGAGGTTTATTTAATATTCATCGGAACCTGAATGCACTTCTTGTTTAACAATTTTTTCGAAATTCTTAGAGCTGATGTTATTATTTCTTCTATAACGAGCCGCCACCTTACATCTTTTTTGTTTTTACTGCTCAGAAGCATTGGATAGTTAGTTACTTCCTGTTCGCGTGCCAGAGCGGCATAGGTTTGTGAATTTGCGATGCACATACACACATCACACGAGTCACGTGGTGTGGGGAACCATTATTACAGTGTTGATATGGTTAAAGCTCGGTGGAGACAGAGACCTCTACGATCACGCCTCCGCGGCCGCAACTGAAGCCGGGGAGGGCGTTTTCGGAGGTGATGGCCCACCTCCGCCCGGCGGAGTGGTTGAAGGTTCCGTGAACTGCATGAGGTTAAGAGCAGCAGACTGAGACGTGTAGGCCGGCCGCTGACTGCCTGCAGGACTTGGAACACCTGCCAGAGAGAGAGAAAAAAAAGATAAATGGTACGTAACAGAGAATGCATTCAAAACAGTGAGATGAGAAAGAAATTTAAACGGACAAAATTTATGAATATCTGATTGAAAAATTTTAAGTCAGTTTGTTATGAAGAGCTAAACGAATCAGAGAAAGTTTTCTAAATTTGACTGTGACGTCTCTCACTGAGAGTGACTGAAGATTTCAAGGACAAATTCCGAAATAACTTCGCCCTGATTCTTAAACCTACATCTTCAGTAATCAGCTGCACTGAACTCAGCTTTACATTTTCTAGTATTCTCTCTTCTTAGACTGAATCGTTAGTAGTTTTCAACTTTTTTGGGAGGTGGGGTAAGAGAAGTTTAGGCTGCGTTCAGACGGCGACGTAAATGCCACAGAGGAATAGTCACAAAAATAAAATGCGGAAATTCCGTTCTGCGACACAGGGTCTAAGCAAGACCCCCTAGAACTTAACTCATGTTGATTCTAGGGGGTGCTGGTCTAAGGCGCACCCACTTAGAGAAGCTGAATTTGCACATGCGTGGATGTGTCTAGTGCTTTCCCGCTCTGTTTTCCCATTCAGGTTTCGGGCGTTCGCTCTGATTGGTCGACGCTTATCCCAAGTCGGCATATAGTTGGAAGCTTCGAATTTTATGCCAAGAGCCCTAAACCAGATTTTGTAAAGTAGCAGACTTGGTTGCCTGGCAACGCAGCTCGGCTCAAACCACTGAGCCTTTTATACAGTCGTCTGGAAGCAGCTTTACGAACGACACACTCTTGTCAGGTCATAATTAAAACTCTCTGATTTTCAAGACAAAAAGCGCTCGTTAACATGTCAATTCAACTAGAACCAGGGTCGGGTTAAGATATTTATAGGCCCTAAACACTTAAAAGACTTTAATGCCACCACGTTTACGCCGGTCTTCCTCCTATTTTTCTTCTTCTCATTCTTGGTTTAGCTAAATCGTACATTCCATAATAAAACCAACAATAGGAAATTTTTGTGATACCCCTTTCCTTGGTCTCTAACAACTTTTATGTGATGCCCCCATTTCTTTGGACCCTAAGCATGTGCTTATTTTGCTTAATGGTTTATCCAGCTCCGAGTATAAGTTATCCAAAGCAGCTTCAGTAAGTAAGTGGTAGAGTGTTTGACTCCATATTGCCCGAACACAGGGACGGATTAAGACTTTTAGAGCATTAAGTATTAAAAATGTTTGGGTACCCCCACTTACATTCGCAGAATTAACATCTATTTTTTTTCCCATTCCCCCTCTCTTGGTCTCGGTTTTACACCATGTCAAACTGATAATAGAAGTTCATATGGTGCCTCGAATCCATAAGTACATTTTTGTACTGTTTTCGTTCTTTGATGTCCTAAGCACGTGCTTATTTTGTTTAATGGTTAATGTAGTAAGACAGATCACAGATTCAAAT
>KK113532.1:346386-368534 GCA_000611955.2 Stegodyphus mimosarum
TATATAGAGAGAGAGAGAGAGAGAATATATATAATCTAATATATGTATGCATAATCTATTATATATATAGATAGATAGATCCATAGATATGAGAATGTAACCTATAAAAGGTTAGGTTTCGTAATCTTTAAAAACAGCTTTTTTTCTTCTCTGTACGAAGTAAAAAGAAAGTATTGTAATCGCGAAAAATTTCGGGCATCATATTTTAACGAAAATGTCCATTTTGACTGCTATCGGATGCAATTTAACGATGTTTGTAACATCTGTATGTAAGGACAGAATAAAGGACTCTTTTTCCTCCAAAAAAGTTTTAAACTGATTTAAAATGGACTCTGAAGAGAATTTTTCCTGGCTTCTGTGCATACGTATGTATCTCGGACAACTCAAGAACGAGTAGCCTCTGTACGTTGAAATTTTGTGTATAAAATTTCTATAACATATAGATGTGCACCTTTTATTTAGTTGCGATCAGTCGCACCAAGGATATATATATATATATATACACACTCTGTTACTCGGCTCAGTGAGTTCAGATTTTTTATTCTTATATATTGGTAAATTACGCATTTTTTGCTTTAAAAACGGTTAAATTATGTTGTTCTTATCTTTCGGTTAAGGATTTTATGCGTTTAGTAAATTTAGATGCAATAATTCTAGAATTATCAACAATTTAAAAGTTGTTTAAGTGCGGCTAAGCCAATTTATTTTAGCATGTAGCAGCCATATTTGTTTACATTTGAAACTTAGCAGAATAGTGGATTTGTTACTAATCTAGAGAAACTATAAGCTTCACAGCAACAAAGATAACACCTTCTTTTATCATTTCTAATTTAACCACGTTTTAATCCATTCTGGAATTTATTCGAGGAAGTAAGTGTTTAAGATTTACTTCGTAATTTTTAACATAGATATATTGAGGTTTTATGTATTTTTGCCTTTTCGTGAAAGGAGAACTGAATTAATTGAATGAGAAGTACTGAATTGTTTGTGAAAAACTGTTTCTTTCTTTTTTTTAGTCCAAAGGGGCTTTCTCCCTGAAGGACTATTTTTTTCGTTTTGCGATTTGGCGTTGGAAACATTAAAATTCTGAATCACTTTTCAAACTGTTGCCACCAAATATTGCAACATTTATTATATTTAAAGAAATTAAATAATGAAGTATCTGCAGGTTATTAATATTATGCATAATAAATTATGCACGTATGTTTCTAGCATTGTGATAAAACAGCGGTACCTAGAGCCATCCAATTTTGAATAACTTTTCCACCCGAATATGGGCATCTGGAAGCCCAAATTTGGAATTTGTTTTATTATTCTCTTTCATATTTTGTAAAACTTTAACGAATTTTTGATTAAAAAACTCCGCGATTTAAAAGCGAGCAACGGCAACACTGTGCGGGAAAATAATAAACATCTTATCTCCAGAGCGCGAGACTGTGTATCGGAAATTTGAAAGATATGCTCATTTTAAATTATTTTGTGATATTGCTGTTGAATTGAATCTTATTGTTAAAGTGCGAAGAACATGATATTTAATAAATAAAGGTAACATACAAAACGTTAAAAAAGTGGCCCTTTGGACGTAATTTAAAATCTGAAACATTTCAGATTTTATTATATATATGTTTTTTAAAATTTCTTTTGTACATCGTTTTAGATTTATTATATAGTATTTGAGTAGGACATGTGGTAACGATTAGACAATTCTTCAAATAATGTAATTTTTGTGCATTCTGAGTTATAAAATGAATGCGATGTAACGCTGTTAAGTGAACCTAGCGCCAGAGTGTCGCTATGGTAAACAAATATAGTAAATTTTAAAGAGTGCATTTATTCTGTTGTGTTTCATACGATATCGACGAAGTAGTTTAATTCAATGCAATATGTTTAAATGAAATGCAAGAAAAAATGCGTATAATTTAATATTCCGTTCAAGGAATTCTTGTGGTGTACACATCGGATTTTTTATTTTACCTAACCAGTTATTTTATATTCAGAATCTACACTGTTATTTTCCCTTTCCGTTTTCCTGTCAGAATGCTAATTTTAGTTCGCGCATATTTAAATGTGGTAATAAGAGACAGCATTTAAGGGGAAATTTCAGATTGCTTAGACAGAGCGTGTTTCGCCTGCTGAAGGCCACGTTACTGGTTGAAATTCTATGTTAGCATTATGTCTTAGGTGTTGTTTTACTTCTGCCAATAAAGCTCGTTACTCCGGGGTAGCTTTAGCCAACTTACGCGTAATCACGTCTGTGTGACCTTTGCCTAAACTTAGCTTACATATGAAATTGCGTTCTTGAGTTACGCCATAAGTGCTGGTTGGTTTTGTAAGCACAAGAAGTGCTTTCTGTTCAGTCACTTGAATTCTTAATAAAATGGTCTTTCAAATCCTTCTTGGGTTTCCTGTTTCTTACTGTACATGACGGTAAGTCGCTTAGTAGAGTCTGCACTCATTGTATGCTTCCCAACGGATTTGTAAATAATGAGTGCATTAAGACGATGTTAAGTTATGTCATTTTATACTATATCTTCTATTCTATTGCCTTTATGATGGTCCATAATATTTCGGGAAAAACCATACTGCTTTTAAAAAAAGTCGATGTGTACACCACATGACTTCCTTGCACGAAATATTAAATTATACGCATTTTGCATTTCATTTAAACTTATTGGATTGAATTAAATCTACTTCGTCGATAGCGGATAAACTACAATGGAATAAATTCACTGTACTTGTTTACCATAGCTACGCTCTGGCGCTAGGTTAACTTAACAGCGTTACATCTCATACATTTTATAACTCAGAATGAACAAAAATTATGTATATGATGTGTAGAATTATCTAATCGTTGCCACATGTTCTATTCAAATACTATAATAAATCTAAAACGATGTATAAAAGAAATTAAACAAACAAACAAACAAAAAAGAAAGGAACAGTTTTTCACAGACGATTCAGTATTTCTCATTCAGTTAATTCAGATCTCACTTCGCGACAAGGCAAAAATACATAAAAACTCAAAATGTCTATATTAAAAATTACGAAGTAAATATTAAACTTATTTCCTCGAATAAATTCCAGAACGGATTCGGCATGATTTATTTTGCAATGATAAAAAAAGGCGTTACCTTTGCTGTTGCTTAGTTTCTCTAGATTGGCAACAAATCCACTATTCTTCTAAGTCTCAAATGTAAACAAATATGGCTCCCACTGGAAAAATGATTAGGCTTAGCCGCACTTAAACAACTTTTAAAGTGTTGATAATTCTACAAATTTTGCATGCAGATTTACTAAAGGCATAAAAACCTCAACCGGAAGATAAGAACAACATAATTCAATCATATTTAAAGCAAAAATTGCGCAATTTACCAGTATATAAGAATAAAAAAACGGAGCTCATTGAGCCGCGTAACAGAGTGGGTATATGTATTCATATATTTATATACTTATGGTGCGGCAGACTGCAACCAAAATAGGAGGTTGCAACCAAAATAACATGCACATCTACATGCTATAGCAGTCCTATTTACAAAATTTCAACTTTCTGAAGATACTCGTTTTTGAATTCTGCGAGATGCATACATACATACGTAAGTACGTACAGACGGCACGAAAAATCTCTTTAGAATCCATTTTAAATCAGTTTTATAATTGTTTTGGGTAAAAAGAGTCCTTTATTCTGTTCTTACGTTTAGATATCATGCAAAAACATTGTTAAATTGCATTCGATAGCAGTCAAAATGGATATTTTCGCTGAAATATGACACCCAAAAATTTTCGCGATTACAGTACTTCCTTTTTACTTCGTACAAGGAAATCTTTTAAAATTCATATTTCTCAATGAACGTAATTTAATGGGAAAATTACCGTGTTATTTCGCGCTCCGGATTCTTCAAATTTAACAAAAACAGTTTTACAACTTGGATATATTTGTGTAATTACTTATCAAATTCGAAGCGCCCCGAGTGCGATAATCAGTGCCTATGAAAGGAATCATTCGTGATCCCACATCTCATTTCTGGTTGGCGAAGAACAACACAATCCAATTGGAGTTCATCAATCAAAGAGGATTAACTATTCATTTCGCGGAAATATCAACGATTGGATTCATCCCGAAAGCTTAACCTCTCGGCGCTGGGCTCTTATCGAAATCGTCGATATTGATTTTCTATTGTTAGGAAGCGAATGGGCCAAGCGCTTGTGTTGTATATAGTAAATGATAGGAGTTCACGCTTACCGTCAGAATTACTCTCAAGATAATCAGCGTCATGAAGGGAAACATATAATGGAGAATTATATCCTTTAGGAGAATTAAAATACCAGAGATACCATTCCTAGACTAAAGCAGTTTATTGCGTTAATTGCATTCATTATATGAACGTAGAAAGAGGGTATGCTATAAATATATATGGCGTATTTAATAGCTATAACACGATTTCCTTTAATCGATCGCATTTTAAAAGCAATTATTTGTGTAGCTTAGAGAAATAACTTTAATATTTTACATATTGCTTTAATTATTTAAAATGTTAATTTACTGCCCATTAACTTACTTTAAAAATCTCACATCGTGCACGTATGAACACCTTGCACAAATACAAAAAAAGTTCTATGTGTCCCGTTTTCCTGGGCCGATTGACGAAATTTAACTTGTGTTCTTCGTGTCTCGAAAGCGCAACTTAGGATATATTTTAGATTTATATACATCCATTGGCCTAACATAGGTATTCTGACATGAAATCGGACTTTTTCTGAAATGAAATACCTATGTTTCTTTATGTTTCGAGTCTGCGACTCAAATTATGCCAAACTGATAATTTTGTAAAAATCGCATGAGCAGTTTTTAAAAAATTAGCTTTCAAACTTTTAGTTTCTCAGTGTTAATTGAATTTGGTATATAAGTTTTAATATACATTTCTTAATTAAACTTACTTAATTCCTTCTTTTACAGTTAGAAATTTAGCCTCAACCCAAATAAAATTGGCAGCTAATTTCTTATTTGTTAATGAAATTTGTATTTTTAGTAATTTTTATACATTCTTCAGAAACGTTTTGAACTACGACCTATAAAACTTATGCCATCAACTTATTGCTAGGCGTACCTACAAAAGATTGGAGTTTTTTATTCAAAATTTCCCAAGATAAACTTGAATTTTCATATTGGTGCATTTCAAAATTGGTATGTTTGTTATAAGCAGTAATAACAGCAAATGCGGTTTACGCACTTTGTTAAAATTATCTGAAAAAAAGAACTATTCTTTGAAAAAATTAACAAACTTTTTTTCTTGTCGTGCACAATGAAAGGGGAAGGAAACTAGGTTACCATAAATTAAGAATCTCGCTCAGTGAATTATTCTTGGGGCAAACTGAATCAATCTAATCACTATATATATTAAAACGTATAGTCTACCAAAATAAATATTTGAATTTTTCAGTAAAGTTTACAACATTTAATACTTAAGCATAATTTGGGCCGTAGAATGGAAATACGAAAAAAAAAATAGATATGTAATTTCAGAAAAAGTCGGATTTTGTGTCAAAATACGTATGTTAGAACATCGTATAAATGTAATATATATTCTAAGTCGCTGTTTCGAAACATGGAAAACGCAATTTGAATTTCATCAATCGGCCCAGTAGAACGGTAGATATAGAACTGTCCTTTTTTTTTAACGCAAATCAAATTCTCCAATCGGCCCAGTAGATCCAGTAAGTCTGGTGATGTAGAACTGCCTTCCCCCTTTTTTTTGTGCAGAGTGTTGGTATTGTGACGTATCTTAATTGTCTAGCAGTGACATCAGAATAAGTCTACAAATTTTATCATGCCGAAAGGTGTGATGTTTTGTGACAGTATCCTCAGATTCTTCTTTGATATCTGCTAATTCTGATATTTAATGTGGTAGAAATTTCATAACTCATTACGTTCATCATTCTTAACAATTTTTGAATTTTGTCAACAATTTCTGCTTTATGTGTTGCTATAAGGAGAGTAGAAACATATAATTTTCTTCGCAATGTTTTTGAATTTTTTGTAAACTTTAAATATGATCTTTATAATTATGCATTTAGATTTGAATCCGCAAGAACTGGTTGTCTTTTTGCCTGTTTTATTGTTTTCCCCGACGTGTAATATAAGTTTTCCTTCAGAAAACTCTTTACGAGTGCATCCTTTCCTTACGCAAATAGTTTTCACCTGTATTTCCGTATTCAGTTAAATTAACAAACAACTTTATTATATACATCGTAAACTTTGGAATTTTCTTCCATCTTTCTAGTAACATATCTGTTGGAATAATGCTTAAGTCCTGCTCGTATTTCCTTGATCACTATTTTATCAAAACTGTTAACTGATAATATAATGATTGTATTTTTATGGAAGGCTTCGAATCAAAGAAATAATAAAAGGTATCATGTATTTGAAGTCCTAAATTTCGACACTGTTCGAATAATTTCTCTACCTTTAAAAAACATTCCTTCCACTTCTGTCCTTTCCCATGCATAAATTTGAGAAAAGCTTTCTTATTTGATTTACTCTTCTCCTTAACATACCCGAATACATAAATTAAAAACTAATGCTTCGAAATACATTGGAGCATTTAAAAACTGTTCAGTATCTGGATGCATATGTCTGGCTAACAATTGTTTTATTACAGACAGAAAATAACTTATTTTGCATATTATTTCCTGTTTATTCGCTCATAATTAATTAATTTATAGTATCTAGTCGTTAAACTGCTGAAATAAGTGCAGGAACTAGACAGGAAAAGGATTAAAAGAACTCTTTATTAGATGCTTTAAAATTCACAATGCGTCGAATTGACGTTAATAAACTACGCCTCGCTCGGGCGGTAGCTCAACTAACAAGAACTAAACTAAAAATTCAAAGATATTAATAAAGCAGTAGAATTTCCCCTAGAGATCAAATAATCCTGTTACCTAAAACCGCATTGAAGTATAGTGGCATCAGAATAATAGCAGTTAAGCCACTTTAACCAGCAATAAATACAGAATCAGAAACTCACGCTACAGAGGTACAGTACTTGCACACTCTCTTTAACTTTCCCTTTTAGAGCTCAGTATTTAAACGTTTCCTCGTACTGGTAGAAATTGCATTCCTTCACGCGCTCTACCAAACTTACATATTCTGGCATTGACAGTTAGGGTAATGAAGGCTTACAGGAAAGAAAGCCTAAATTAAAACTTAACTGGTTAGTCAAAATAAATAATAAATATAAATCCCTACACATTAATTATATATAATTATATTTTATGCTATCTGTACTGTTGCATGAACAATTGTGCATTTTAAACACAAAGTTAAGTTGTTTTATTAAGCTATTTTATGCGTAAAAAATTGTTTCAAGGCAAAGTACTTTTCTTTAGCAGGTTTCAATGGTAACTCATAAAAACACGGTTTACAGAATTTTCGCTATTCCATTTCTAAATGTAAAACCTACTCTTTTATATGACAGTTTTAAACAAAGTGAGGAAAAAAATTAGAAACTTTCTTTTAGGTTTTCCATCTATTTCATAGCGACACATATTTTGAGAGATGAAAGAAGCAAACATTTTGTAACTTGATACGTAAGAAAACGTGCCCTATTAAGTTTTTTTTCTTTTTTTCAAATCTAGAGCAGGAATAACGAAAAAGTTCATACTGTTGTAGTTCCAGATATTAAACGGTTTGCGAAACGGTTCTTCCATGTTTAAAAAATGTGAAAGTCAAATTGAAGCAAGTAATATGGTTGAGGAATATTATGCTAAAGAAACAAGTAATTTAGTTGTAGAAATAATCACGGAAGAAAGATGATTTATACCTGAAGACTGGTTGTATGAATGTGCGATTATCATATCAAACTAGAACAGGTAGAATAGTGCCAGAACTGCCTACACTCTTTTTTTTTTTTTGACAAATTGCTCTGAAAACTTTTGATTCATTGTGAGCTGAGGATTATATAGATGCTTTCTGAAACAGCGCAGTGAACAGCAACAGCTAAACCTTATTTTTCAACTTCCGCCACATGTAGAAGTTGTTCATTTAGCCTTCAAAATCTGAGTATTTTTGAATATAGAGAACCAGAGAATTCGCATATAACCGAGTAATATTAGAGCAGCTAAACTAATTGGGAAGATTAGAGGAAGACAACGCCGGATATAGGAGTATCTTATTTATAAGGCCTTTAATAATAGTTTAGCTCCCGCATAACCCCCAGGGGAAAATGAGAGAAAAGAAAATTGTTTTGTCGACATATTTCGCTATCCTAAGCGAAGGTATATAATTAAATAAGCCATACGTCTGTGATATTGTGATATTGTGAGAAAAGAAGAGCTGAGAGAATTGCTAAAATTTGTTAAATCCCACACAATTGCAAATTTGATTATACATTGAGGAAATTCTTCGGTAAAAGAATTAAATTATTTGCATGAATTAGGATATTACAATTCGTATTAGTACCTAAACAATACGTACTATTTTAAACAACTTTGCTCATTTTGAAATACACAATGTTAAAAAATTAGCTGCAAAATCAGTGTAGATTGTGACATGTACACATACTTGGCAATGCATCATTATTATGGAGACATCCTTAAATTTCAAAATGCTGCCAAATTATGTCAGAAAGTTTGGCGATGAAATCTTCTTATCGAATAATTTCTTCTGTTTTATCTTTTATTTCTGCATTATTATATTATGGACCTAAAGTTTCAAACAAATTTACTGTTCAATTTGGCTGACCTTCCTGTTAGTAAAGCATGCATTATAAAAATTTATTTCATTTTTACTTTGAACTTGCATATTTGTAAATTTATTTTAGTTCTGTGGTATATGTACAATGCGCAAAAAAAAGGACACTTCTATATCGTTCTACTGGGCAGATTGATGAAATTCAAATTGTGTTTTCAATGTCTCGAAATTAGGATATGTATTAGATTTATATATATAGCATTTTTCTAATATACACAGTCCAGTCACATTAATGTGACCATCTGTCAAAAGCCAGAATAACCACCTTTCGCAGAGCGGACTGCTGCGAGACGTGCAGGAAGAGAGTCACATAGGTCCCTGAAGGTGTTCTCTGGGATGTTGAGCCATGCCGACTCTAATGCCGTGGCCAGCTGCGCTAGATTACGCGGTTGAGGATCCATGGCGCGAACAACTCGATCGAGATGGTCCCACAGATGCTCGATTGGGTTTAAGTCAGGTGAGTTTGCTGGCCAGGGGAGGACGGTAAACTCATCCTGGTGCTCTTCGAACCACGCACGTACACTGGCAGCTGTATGGCACCTCGCATTGTCCTGCTGGAAGATGCCATCATCCTGAGGAAAAACAATGCGCATGTAGGGGTGAACATGGTCCGCAAGGACAGATGCGTACTTGTATTGATCCATTGTGCCTTCCACAATGATCAGTGAACCTAGAGAATGCCAGGAAAACATTCCCCAGACCATAATGCTCCCGCCTCCAGCTTGGACCGTTCCGGCAATGGTTGCAGGGTGGTTCCTTTCAGAGGTTTCACGCCTTATACGCCAACGTCCATCTGTCCGATGGAGCATAAAACGCGATTCATCCGAAAACGCAACCTGTCGCCACTCAGTGGACGTCCAGCTGCTGTACTGGCGTGCAAATTCTAGCCTTCGCCGTCGATGAACAGCAGTCAGCATAGGTGCACGAACCAGGCGTCTGCTTCGGAGGCCCAGACGCAGCAATGTTCGCTGAATAGTACTTTGGGAGACACTTTTGGTAGCCCCTTGGTTCATTTTGGTGGTCAGTTGCTCAACGGTAGCCCGTCTATCTGCCCGAACGCATCTCCGCAACCGTCGTTCGCCTCTGTCATCTATGGCCCGTGGTGCACCACATTTGCCACATCGCTGATTTTGGACAGTCCCATTTTGCCATGCACGGTACACTTTTACCACGGCGGCACGCGAACAGTTCACAAACTCAGCCGTTTCGGAAATGCTTCCACCCTTGGCCCGAAAGCCAATGATCATGCCCTTTTGGAAGTCGGATAAATCGCTTCGTTTCTGCATTACGCCAACGATTGAAATGTTTTCCGAAGCCCTCACACACCCTTTATATACGCTCAACTGCACTGTGCTGCCACCTGCCTTCTGTGATTGGTTATTTAACTCTGACATGGAAAGTACGTGGTGGTCACATTAATGTGACTGGACTGTGTAGGTATTTTGACACAAAATCGGACTTTTTGTGAAAGGACATCCCATTTCTTTTCCATCTTTCGATTCTACGGCTCAAATTATGCCAAATTGCCAAGTTTTGTAAAAATCGCACGAGTAGTTTTTAAAAAATTAACTCTCAAAATTTAGCCTCTCAGTATTAATACAATTTGGTATGTATTTACAAATATCCCTTTTTTCATTACACTTCTTGATTCCTTCTTTCACAGTTCGAAATTTAGGCTCACTCCAAGTAAAATTGCCCCATTTTTTATGATTTATTTTTAAAATCTGTATTTTTAAATAAGTACAAAACATCGTGGGAGAAAAGAAAGCAAAGAGAAAACATCATGGCACAAAATATCGGTGTTTTAGAATTGCGATGTTTTCTCTTGGCTTTCGTTTTTCTCACGATGTTTTGTCTCACGACGTTTTCACCTTGTGTTATTTTCTTCACGACGTTTTCGTCTGCGATGTTTTTCCCACGATATTTTCGGCGGACACCAAAATTCTTATCATCAATTAAAAGTAGATGTGTTCCTAAGTATACCTGCAAAAAATTGGAGCTTTCTATTCAAAAGTTTCGAAGATATACATGAATTTATATGTTGGTGCGTTTGAAATATGGTATATTTGTTGAAAGCGATAATAACATCTAATGTGGTTTACGCACTTAAAATTATTTGAAAGTAGGAAAAATATGACTTTTTATGTAAAAAGATAAGAGCGATGTGACTTTTTTTCCGCTCCTGCACAATAGAAGGGATAGAAAAATAGGTTGCTACGTATTAAGAAGTTCGCCAAGTGAATTATTCTTGGCTCAAACTGAAAAAAAATTTGCCAAATTTTTGAATTTCTTCGTAAATTTCGCATCAAATTTTACGAAGTTTAATATTTAGGCTTAATTTGAGTCGTAGAATCGAAATATGTAAAAACATTGGTATGTTATTTCAGAAAAAGACCCATTTTGCGTCAAAATACCCATGTTAGAACAATGTATATGTATAAATCTAATATATACACTAAGTCGCGCTTTCGAGACAGGAAAAACGCAATTTGAATTTCATCAATCGGCTCAGTAGAACGGGAGATATATAACTGTCCTTCACTTGTGTTATGTTGTTAGAGAATCGCCCAGGAAAATATTATTCACTTATTTCTGACATGAAAACAAATTTAAAATTGAGCAAAATAGAAAACCTCAATTAGTTCTTCTGAAGTTAAAAAATGAATACAACATGGAGAAGAATCTGATAAGAATTATTATGATGGATTTCTTAAAGTTGGCACCGCTAAAATGAAAGAGAAAATGATTATTGAGAGAGATAGTAAAGCCCTGATGGCGTCTATTGAGGACAATTAAAAAAGAAAATATCGATGATATTGTAGCGTTTCTACGGGTTCGTGGATTTGGAGTGATTGACTACAACACTTGATAAAGTATCAATTGATTTGCCAGTATTACTCAGGACAATTCCAAGAACACGTTTACAGTCGTCGAAAAACTATAACAAGCACGCTGAAACAGTCAGCAAACCCTAAATACAGCTCCTGACTGGGTCGATCGCTCTCGGAGCCCAACAAACTGAAGATACTCCTCGCGATAAGACTCGCGATTCACTCGACGATGAACTATGATGTACTCTCGCGATGCACTAAGACAGGAAGGGTCGCATTTCAAGACGATGGGAGCCGCGTGATAGATTTTATGAACGTTTGAGAGTCGCAAGTCCAAATTATATCGTTTAAAAAACAATAAGACAGATTTTGAATATAAATAAATTTTTGAAGTAAATTAATGAACATGTGATTAACATGATTACATATAAATACGAATAAATACATCTTATATCTACTGTTTTGTGTTCAGAAAAGTCAGTTCCCAGGAAAATTTGTAATTCTTGTACTGGGCAACTAAGCATTTTTTCTTCAGGTAGAGAAACCAAATATTTTCTTCTGATATCCTTTATTTTATTCCGTTTATAATTATTGTTGTTTTATTTTAGTAGAAGTAAAATGAATCTGAAGCACATTCATTGATCTACAATTACAAGAAAAAAATCTGAAAGTTTTCAGATTTTATATTACGCCCAAAAGGGTGTTTTTTTAACGTTTTGGGTGTTACCTTTATTTATTAAATATCATGTTCTTCGAACTTTAGCAATAAGATTCAATTCAACAGCAATATTACAAAATAATTTAAAAAGAGCATATCTTTCAAATTTCCGATACACAGTCTCGCGCGCTGGAAATAAGATGTTTATTATATTCCTTCACAGTGTTCCCATTGCTCGCTTTGAAATCGTTCAGTTTGTTAATCAAAAATTCGTTAAAGTTTTCCAAAATATGAAACCCAAATCTGGACTTCCAGATGTCCATATTCGAGTGGAGGACTACGTTATTCAAAATTTGATGTCTCTAGTTACCGTTGCTTTTTCTCAGCACAAGAAATTCTTCGTTACTTAATTTCTTTAAATATAATATAGGGCTCTAATGTTTGGTGGCAACAATTTGGAAAGTGAAACGCGGTTTATAGTGAGCCAACGCAAAATGCCAAAACGAAATTAATAGTTCTTTTGCAAATTGTCCCTTTGGGCTAAAAGCGTTAGCTGAATAAATTACAAATCATTATTTAAAAGAAAATATTGTTTTTTTAAATTTTTTTTTTAACTCATGAACAGTTTTTTAGGAAGGAAAAATTAGAGGGTACACGTCAACGCACTCTGCAGAGAAGCTGTTATTCGAGAAAGAATATTTATTTAGAAACAAGCTGTTAACTTGTTTAGGATTTTGCTTAAAAAGTAATTTTTTTCTCCATAATTAACAATAGAAAACCCAGCTGTCATTTCGTATGACCGCTGTTCTTGATATTATAAACTGTAATTAAAATGATTTGTGGAAAGGTGTCTGGTAATTCAAACTGAATTAATTACCCAGACGAGAAAGCCGTTTTTGTGTAGCTTTAGCTCCTTTTCTCTCCTCTTCAGTGCTGTATTTTCTAGGACGCATTCTTAAAAGAAATTACGTTAAGGCGTAGTTTTTATGTAAATTGCCAATGCAAACAAATGTTCACCTTCCCCCTGACACGCTCAATTTGCGTTCAGCCTTAAATTGTTTCAAAAACTGATGATTGCTAATGCAAACAAATGTTCACCTTCCCTCTGGCACGCTCAATTTGCGTTCAGCTGAAAATTCAGTTTAAAATACAATGTCGGAATAAAATCGGGCCAAATTTTAAACTCTTTACTCGAAAGGATATTTAGCATAGGAGTTTGGGTAAACTTACTTGATGAGATGTACTACGCACAAGTCGTTAGTTGGTTTCGTCTCCTTTAATTTCTCAACGTTTGCAAGTTTCGACGTAATTCATAAGTAAATATAGTTAAATGCATAATAAGCAACAATTGTATGAATTAAAAATATTTAAACATCCTGATAATTTAATTAAAACAATGATAACTATTGTGATAAAATTTATTTTACTATTTGAATATCGTAGCAGCTTCACCCCATTGACTAGTACAGTTACGCAAGCAACCAATAAACTATCGGCGACAAACAGGCGCTTAAGCCGCATATAATAAACATAAGGACCAAGATACTGAGATCATTCGAATCTTTGCATCCTAACCTAAGAAATCGTTAAACATTTTCCCCAAAACTTTGGAATAACTACTTTTACTGCTGCCCAGTATAGAAGAATTCGCCAAAAAAACGAATATGATTGCAATTTCAAGGGTATTTGAATAATCAGTACCTTTCATGACGGCCTTGACTGATACAGTATTCAGCAAAGCATCGAACGGAATCGTTTTTCTTGGTACCTCCACACTAGGATGCATTCGTAAGGATGCTGTACGTAGAACCGGAATTCGTGTGAAAGATAGATACTGTTGTGTCATTTCTGTGTCTCCTACTGTCTTTCACTGCACCTGTCTCTGCTGCAACATCAAGGGAAGCCGCAATAATGGTCGCCTTGCTGAGAATGGTGCTGTAAGCCCACGTCACACTGCCCTGTGAACACTTACTGTCCTGTAGACGAGCCAAGTTTTTGTCTTGATTAGTAAAGTTGTTATACGATCCCGCAAGACCGAGAGGACAGACGCCCTGAAATCCTGCATGGTGTTTAGTATGGCCCATTTAGACCTAACGGTTAGTCATGGGATCTTGACCAATAAGAGCAGCGATGTCGCCGAACGACAAACCAAAGTCCCGACAGGCCATGATCCAGAAGCGATCGAATTCCGATACGTACTGATAGGAGTTTCTTCCTCTTACACAAGCTATAACACGAACTTTACGTAAACAACCAAAGTTTAAATGCGATTTAAAAGTGAAAAACGTTTGTTACCAGCTTGAATGCTAATGCTTGAATGTTACATACAGAGGCTGTTCGCACATTTTTCAGACGATTTTGGTAAGCGGTAATAAAAAATCGTTTGCCGCAAAAGAAGTAATTGCAATTGTACTATGTTTTTAAAAGTCAAAATTATCGTCTGTGGCTTGAAAGTTTTGTTTTTATTCAAAATGGCGAATTTAACAAAGGAGTGGTTCGAAGGCTACATTTACGCTCTTTCCGAAGAGAAATAGGCAGACTCTGTTATCCAAAAACTGTGTGAGAGTCATGGTTTTGCGATATCTAAAGCATCGATAGGTAATATCATCAACAAGAAAGGAAAAGAACGTCAAATTGGAGCCTCAAGTGGGACAAAAATTCCAAACAAGTATCCAAGGAAAAAACGGACATCTTCGACTATTGCAAAGGTACTTTGTTTAATGTTAAAAGAAAATCCCCCTAGTCAAAGGACAGTTGCAAAATCATTAAAATGCTCGGTGTCCACTGTAAACAAAATGATAAACGTTGATTTCAATTTTAAGAAAGTGGAAAAGGGCAATGTGCATCGTCTTCTTCCAAAGCATATCGCTCAACGCAGGACACGTTGCAGAATTCTATATGAGAAACACTTATCCAAAGAAAAATGGAAAACAATTGTTACAATAGATGAAGCATGGGTGTATTTAAATGACTGCAACAAAAAAGAGCCATTCATTTTCATAAAAGGGGAGAAAAAAATTTAAGTACATGGCTCAAAGATTCGAAAGAAAGTTTTTCTAAGGGATTCATGATTGTTGCTGTTTTTTTTTATAATAGCAAGTTAAAAATAAAGAGACTGCAAAAAAATGTCAAGATTAGCTCCAAATACTATCAGGAACATATTTTATCGCCAATTTTTCTGAATGAAATACCATCGCTTTCCCCACAGTGCCATCAATCTGTGAGACTCCATCAGGACAAAGCTAGCAGTCACACGTCAAAATCAACTGTAAATTTCCTAAAGGAAATGGAACAAAAACTGGTATCAAAGCCATACCATTCACTGATATCCCTACTAAATCTCCCGATGTGTCACCTATGGAGTTTTGTGCTTTCGAACTTTTAAAAACTGCATTATCCAAACGTTATCCCCAAACCCTAACAGGACTCTGGAAAGCTGTTCGGGAGGAATGGGACAGAATACCTCTTCTGACACTTCAAAAGGCATTATTATCCTGGAAATTGCAGTGTCGAAAGATAGTTCAGAATAAGGGATGTTAAATAGAACATTTAAAACACAAGAATTTTATGTCATTTATTTTGTGAATGCAATATACATCGTCTAAAAAATGTGCGAACAGCCTCTGTATCCAGCATGTAGTAACTTTCTCTCGAATTTGACGTTTGTTGCAATCTGCCTTCATGATCGAGTAATTTCACACACGCGCACATAAAGTTAGGGTTTCATGGCTATTTTGCATAACACTGTTCATGGTAAAAGTATTTAACACAGGTAATTATTTGAAAAAGATTATGTACAATGTAAAACAAATTTAGAAAGGAAATTCATTAAAGATGTAGATTTTCCAGAGACAAAGACATAACTACTCCAAATTTAGAGTTACTGATTATTTTTTTATTCTAAAAGCACAAAATCATATTGCATTCGTTCAAATGGAAAGAGCTGAAACTGATTTGAGCAGCAAAGAGGAAAACTCTGTTTTGCTGCTCAACTCAGTTTTGTTTAGAACTATCAATTCGTTAAAAATTTTTTTTAGCAGAAAACAGTAACTGACTTACCGTTGCTGGTGTTGGGTTGCCTTGTGCAATTGGCTGATCCTGATTGGTCTTTCGGCTGGATCTGAGACACAGCCGCAGAGGAGGATGCTGCAATCGACCCAGGTTCAATTCTAGGATTAGATTCACTGCGTGTTCCATTACCAGGGCGGGGCAGAGTATCTTCCCTACTGTCCGAGTGATTCAACATCAACATTGGTATCGTCTCTTCACGGTTACTCATCCCTACAAAAGAAATGTTTTTTAAATATCACTATAGAATAATGTAAATATTTTTAAATGGTGCATATTGAATCACTAAATTAGCTTTGGACCCTGTGCATTATTACGTTATAAAGATAATAAATTTTAAGTATACATAAAGTTAATTTACAGTTCGAGAATAGTACGAATGCATTTTAAAGTATCGTATTTAAGCAACTTTGTAGCTCTGAAGAAATTTAGTGTTTCATAATGCTCACCGAACTGGAGAAACCACTAAATTAGTGCTTTTTTAAAAAGTTTCTTAAGTTCAGTCAGGTTCGCAATCTTATATTACAGCTCATTTACAGAAAAAAGTCCTATAAGGTATTTCTCCCGCCTTCTTAGCATGCCTTTGTGGTGTAGTGGTCAGCACGCTCAGCGCATATTCGAGAGGATCGTGGTTTGAGTCCTGGCAAAGGCATTGCTTATTTTTCATGTCTACTATTTTCAAAAATACATAATGTCTCTACACGTGGCGCCCGAACTAAATAAGGGGATGGATGATGATTCTTCACCATTAAGATTTGGCGATTGGCTCCCCTAATACCCAGTCGCCCTTTAAAAGTCTCTGCACTGGCCGCCCAGACCATAAATGTGGTGGAGGATGATTATCTACCACCGAGATTTGGCGATTGGGTCCCCATATCACCAGTCGCCCTTTAAAAGGGGGGGGGGTAACAAAAGTATTTTTCCCACTCTCTTGGCATGCCTTCGTGCGTGGTGTAGTGGTCAGCACGATCGGCGCGTATTCAAGACGTCCGTAGTTCCAGTTCCGGCGAGGGCATTGCTCATTTTTCATGTCTACTGCTTTCAAAAATGCCTAATGTTTCTACAAGTGGCGCCCGAACTAGAAAAGGAGGTGTATGATGGTTCTGCAGCATCGGGATTTGGCGATTGGGTCCCCTAATCCCCAGTTGCCCTTTAAAAGAGGGAGTATATGAGGTATTTCTCCCACCTTCTTCGCATGTCTTCGTGGTGTGGTGGTCAGCACATTCGGCGCGTATTTGAGAGGTCCGTGTTTCGAGTCCCGTCGAGGGCATTGCTCATTTTTCATTTCTCCTGCTTGAAAAATGCGTAATGTCTCTACAGTCCTTTCAACAGAGAAAGGCAAATACTCTTTCATTTCATTGTAGAGCGGAGCATTTGCGTAGGTAGATAAGGTTAGATTTACGGTTCATTACATAGATTTATCATGTCTTCAACAACAGCTATGATCAAATACCGACTTTTCGTACGTTCTTTGTTGGTGAGGGGGGAAAAGAATTATATCTTACCGGACTTAATTTTTGAGAAAAATCAGTTTAGTATTATTGAAGAAATACGATTTTCCTTTTCCATGAACAGTCTTTTGAACACGTACAGCGTATGTGTTTTCATGTGAATACTGGTTTACCAATACATACCAACGTATACAGATACAAATTCATGTAATTTCAGAAACACACGTCCATTAGAAAGTACTTAAGAATTAAAAAAACGAAGGCACTAAAGAAACAGAGAGATATGGCATCTGGGTGCGTCAGAAAAAAATTGAGGCTGCCAGGTTTTCTAAAGAAATTTTATCGTTTTTCTTTTATTCAGTTCTTATGGCAAAAGATAACCCGCAACATTATTAAACTTGATGTCCTGCAAATGGAAAAAGAATTGGAACCTAAATATTGTTAGTGGTAAACAAATTCTCTTTGAGGCTTACAAAAGAATCAGTGGGGGAAAAACTGCTTGCGTGTTTCCAGTTTAAGGCCAGAATTTGATTAGAGCATAGAATACGAATTTTTTAGGTACTTAATAAAAATAGAGCATGCTCATGCGACAGTATTTATAAAGATATCTGATAAAATAATACGATTTGTTTTTAGTTCTTTTACGAGCTATATTGTACAATAATTTGTTTTAAACATCACTTGTCCCACAATAGGAATTCTTTTTTGACGT
This sequence comes from Stegodyphus mimosarum, assembly GCA_000611955.2. Classification (NCBI taxonomy): domain Eukaryota; kingdom Metazoa; phylum Arthropoda; class Arachnida; order Araneae; family Eresidae; genus Stegodyphus; species Stegodyphus mimosarum. The sequence continues at coordinate 364,856 of KK113532.1, forward strand.
ATTCAGTTTTAATCAATTTGTCAAGTTTTTATGTTAACGCGTCAGTTTCTTTTAATAAATAAGACTTTTTTATATTAAAAGGTTATAATAACGAGCACAAATTCTGTAGATGAAATAACAATTTAAGTATTCCAGCTTTTATTATGGTATTGATTTTCATGTCCTGTGATTGTGTGTTTTGTATTAAAAGACACAAAGAAAAAAATTACTTACCACTTTCAAATACAAACTTTTATAGTAAAAAAGTCAATTGTTTTAAATATATGAGGTAAATTTTTAAAATAAAAGTATATAAAATTTTAAATTCTGACTAAAGTTTTAAAGTTACAAACACCTATAGCACTGCTGTCCAAAAGGCAGCCATCTAAGGTTATATCAAGCGCTTTACGCAGCTCCCATTATGACTCAATTTATCTAATTTTTACTTCATGGTACGAAGCAAAGGAATTATTGTAATAGCGAAAAATTTCGGGTATCATATTTTTAAGAAAATGTCAATTTTGAAGACTTTCGAATCTATTTAAACGATGCTTTTGTGTGATATTTGTATGTATGAATAGAATGACCCTGCTAAAAATGCCCCACAGAAACCAGTAAAATTTTTTATGGGTACCCATAAAATTCTATGGGTTTCTGTTGACTTTTACTGGTTTCTGTTGGTCTCTGTGGGTTTTTCTTACTAGTTTCAAAATGCCCCATAGAAACCAGTAAAACTTTCTGTTGGTCTCTACTGACTTTTACTGGTTTCTATTGATCTCTGTGGGTTTTTCTTACTGGTATCATCTGACACCATACAACCAACATCAATGCCAGAACTTTCTACTGGTTTGTATTGGTTTATCATGACTTTTATTGGTTTTCTTACTGCTATCAATATAATAGAAATAGATACCAAATAAATCTTCTGTTGGTTTATATGGGTTTATTCTAATTTTCTAACTGACGTCAGTAGACTTCTTTCTAAACAATGAAATTAATACTGGTGTCAGTAAACCAAAATTCATTGGTATTCTTGTTGTCTACTGATTATTTTAAATTATTTATTTATTTACTTTTATTTCGTTTATTTGGACACTGTTGAAAATAAGGTTATTTCTATTTTGTAACCAACAGAAAGCTTTGAAATTAAAAAAAAAACATACAGTGAACCCTCACGTCTCCAACTCTTCTCTAAGACGATCAGCATTTCTAAGAATGAAAATATGATCTCTTTAAGACCATCAGAGTAACCTGGAAACGCAGGTGGTCGTTTTAGAGAGGGTTTTTACTACATATGCTCATTTATTTGATTTAATTCTATTAAAAGCTTTTGTCGGAAACATTAACAGTAATCATTTACACCACACACAGCGAGGTCTCTCTAAGGCGACCAGCCACACATAAAAATGCATCTTTACAAGTGGTCGCCTTAGAGAGGTGATGCTCACTACCAATATATGCTTATGTTCTCAGAAATATGTTTATCTTTAAGAGATGGTCGTCTTAAGGAGGTTGCCTCTACGAAATGAATCTCTCTAAGGCGACCAGCTACACTTCCGGAATTTTCTTTGCGGGTGGTCGTCTTGCAGAGGGAATGTTTCAATACCAAAATATACTTAAGTTTTCACAAATACTGGTCTCGTTCAGAGGCGGTCATCTTAGGGAGGTGATTTCGCCACGAGTTGGTTCTCTGAATACACACACATACACACTTATATATGCATATATGAACATTTCTGATATTACAAATAAACACCGGCATCAACCATCATCTCTTTAAGGCGACCGCGTTCAAACTATTTTTCTCCGTGTTTACGCTGACGTGAGAAAAAATTTCCCTCCCTCCCCTGCGCTCAGAAAAGCAATATGGCGCCGTTCATGGTAGTGTTGTTATAGGATGTGTGTTATGTCGTCTTGGTGGATAGTAGGCTGTAGTAATGCAATAAATAATTTACAGTTTTTACTATGGGTACTGTTTAGATGTTTATAATGAAAAATAAAATACCAACATTGTCTGTGACTATGAAATAATATGAAAGGAAATAACAGTAAAGCGGTGCACGTGTAAGTATTAGTATTTAATGCATTCAGCGAACATCTTTTTGACTGATAATTAGTTCTGAAATGGATTTTCTGTGCGTGAAATTGATTTTCCATCTTTACTTTTATCCTAAAAAGCAATGTGCTTAAAGACTGAAAAGTGATAATTTCAGACTTGATAATTTGATTCAGTGTGTTTACATCAGATGCACATTGCATTCTACAAAAACCGTATTTTTGAAAATTTGTTTTTTGATTATATTTTATTAGAAATACTTTTTAAGGCTTATTCATGTAGATCTTTATTATTTGAATGTTATGTGCTAATAAATTTGAGCATACCTTACTTAAAAGAAATCTTGCATGATTCAATTTTCAATTTTTCGACTAATGTGATGTGGTGAGCAGAAGGATATTTTTTTATGTCTTAAAAAATGTACTCATTATATTTCGCAAACAAAAAAGGTAAGTTTTTTTTAAATGAAGTAAACATTGAAATATTTAATGTGTGTATTACTTATTGAATGAGGTAGGTAAGACTTACAAGCCAAGGAATTTTTTTTGCATTACTAAAATTGTGTGAAAATTTAGATGATTATAGTAGCATACATTTTTTTTTCTTTTTCGTCTCAACAATGTGGTTCTAGTCCCACCGAACGATGTGGTTCTAGTCCCATATTTCTGTATAAATATGGGACTAGAACCACATTGTTACATTAAATATTTTGTGCTATTTTCTTAAAACACATATAATCAAACATTTTAATGCATATTTTAATTTTCATCATTATTAATTTCATGAAGAAAATTTCAATTTTTTTTTCATAAAGTACTTTTGAAATAGAGTTGTGAATAATTAATAGAGTTTATGCAATATTAAATGTGCTAGTCTTGGGAATATAAAATATGAATTATTTATTGGAAAAAAATTACATTAAGTGAAACTTCATATAGTGGTTATTTTCTTAGATGACCACCTCCGACAGTGACACATTTGTCAGGAACATAATTAAATAACAGTACTTAAAATTACTGATAGTTTTGTAAGTCTACAAGAAACTGGCATTATCTAGAATTGTGGAGTTAATCGTTTTAGGGAAGTTTCACTGTATAATCAGTTGATTTAGGTATCGTAATTTTTATGTGGATATGCATTTTGCATAAGTTATTGAAAGGTTTTGCAAGACAGTTAAAACCAAAGCTTTTCAAATCATGAGTCTTGTATGGGCATTGTTTTAACATTACTTTCAAATATAGTTATAATAATATTTAAGCATTATTTTCTCTCATTAGTTATACTGCGGAAATGCTCGTTACAATTTTCTGCATTAAATTTATCTGTTTGTATAGATATTAACGTAAAAGCTGATTGTAAACAAATGAAATTTTATCTGCTATATCTGCTTAATTGCGATGACAGTAATTTTAACCGTGTGTATAAGGCTGTGTAGAAGATTTATTTATATTGCTAAATACTGCACTATATGAATTTCATTTGGCAGTCTAAATACAGGAAATGCTCAGCACGAAGTTGTATTTTTATAGTATATAATCTACGGTGAATAGCAATAGCTATTTTTCAGTACTTTAAATTTTACTATTTAGAAATTTTACTTTTCAAAATAATATTTCTCTACAGATTTTAAAGTTTTTTTTTTTT
>KK113532.1:370186-381410 GCA_000611955.2 Stegodyphus mimosarum
CACAGTATATTATATTATTATTTCTTCACTATATTACATTCTAGAATTCAAATTCCATGCAAAACATCTATGTGTACGTGTGCCATAATAAGCTGCAGGTTGTTGCTATCAGTGGTAAGCGAGTTTTGAGGAGATAGCAAGTATGCTAAATTTAAACTCTTTGTGAAATTTCTAATAATCAAGTCCATCATTCTTTTTGCTTGCTTTGTCTAGTTTTGTTTGAATCTGGTTTAGTGCATTGTAGGTTGCTTAAAATTTAAGCAGATGCTAGAAAGTACTACCATCCTTTGGCAATACATTTCTCATTAGGTGTCAAATTGTGACCAGCTGATGTGATTAAATTCCATTGTTTAATTTCCCAATTAAAGAACTGAAATACACTGCAATACATGTATATGCAATGAGATATACTATTATGTGTATATATTTATAATCAAAGTCATGATTCGCAACCATCAAATATATGCATATATCATTCAATGGTTGTGAATCATGACTTTGATTATTATCTTTCTATTATTTTCAAAATTATATAAAGGAAGTTTAAAATTTTGTAAAGAGAATTTATATAAATATTTTGTTATATGTTTATAGGTACTGATATGCATAGAGAAGGACAGGGGCTTGAAGGCTTCTCGATATTTATAAATTTTTTTAAGTTTCTTCGTATTGAATTTTATTTAAAATTACTCTGTGTGTCTTCCCCCTATTTAGGTCTGTACATTTTTTCACTGCTAATTGTGTATTGCTGGTTTATGCTTGTAATTATTAGTTTTTATGGAAATTTGATCTACAGTTCTATTTTTGTATATTGTTTTTTTATAGGGATTCTGCGTATGAATACCCGTTCTATGTATGGATACTGCGCTGTGGTATAATTCTATTGGTTTTGTTTATGCGTTTTATACTGTTTTGTGCAGTGATTTTTCCAATGGGTACCTGTATTAGTCTGTAGATTTTTGTGTACCGGCTTTTACAGAGATTTGGCCTACGGATATCCGCATAGGTTTGAGCTTTTGTGTACTGGTTTTTATCTGGAATAGACGTACGGAATATCCATTTTTGAAGGGAGATTTGGCCTCTGTGAATACGCATAAAATTCTGGTTTCTGGATATGGTTTTTAACAGTTTATAATACACGTATGCTCTACAGGTTTCTTTTTATGATGCTTTGGCCTACTGGTACCTGTACAGTTGTATGGGTTTTTACGGGGATTTGGCCTATGGATATCCGTACAGCTGTACGGGTTTCCTTCTATGGGTTTGTACGGGGATTTGGCCTACGGGTACCCGTACAACTGTACAGCTGTACGGGTACCCGTAGGCCAATTCCCCGTAAAATTTTTTATGGGTTTCTACGGGGCATTTTTAGCAGGGGAAGGAATTTTTTCCCCAAATTTATTGAAAAATGGATTTAAATTGGATTCAGAAGAGATTTTTTTTGTGACGTGGAAATGTACGTGCGTACGTATGTATGTATCTTGCCTAACTCAAAAACGAGTCGCTTCAGAACGTTGAAATTTTTTATATGGGACTGCTATTACATGTAGCTGTGCACCTCCGGTTTTGGTCGCAATCGGCCTTATCAAAAGTTTATAAACACACACACCTACATATATGTATATCCGCTCCAAAAATACATATATATATATACGCACCACAAGTATATAAATAATATACACTGGTGAAATAAATTAAAATTTTCATATTTGATCTACGATGTCCAGAACTACTGGACAGATTTTAATAAATTTTGGTGTGAACATAGGTTGATATAATACAAACAAAAACATTCAACAGTTATAATAGACACACATGCTTGTGTGTAACACTCATGGGAATCTGAAGGTCTGAAACAGCGGTTGCAGAAGACACAAAAGAAATTAGTTAATAGGGGGTATGGTCCCCTCTTACAACCATACAAGCCTCGCAGCGTGATGTCATACTGTAAATAAGGCAGTTTATCAATGCCTATGGCAGTTGATCCCACTCATTCAGCAACGCTGTTTTCAGTTCCTGGATGGTTCTCGGAGGGGGGTTGCGAGTTGCAATTGCCCTCCCCAGGGCGTTCCAGACATGCTCTCTAGGGTTGAGGTCTGAAGACCTGGCTGGCCAATCCATCCGGCCAATATCCTCATTTTCGAGAAATTTGTCGACCAGAAGAGCTTTATGTGGCCTCGCGTTATCAGGCTGTAAGATGAACTCGGGGCCCACTGCACCCCGGAAAAGGCGAACATAGGGCTCCAAGACCTCATCCCTATACCTTACACCAGTCACAGAGCCTCTGTCAAAGACGTGTAGAGGTGTGCGGCCATTCAACATGATGCCTGCCTAGATCACTACACCGCCACCGCCATAATTGTTGATTTCGTGGCCGTTGGAGGGTAGGTAGCTGGCTCTCTCCATATAAAAGTGCGACGGTTCGGTGTTTAGGCTAAAACTCGACTCGTCGGTGAACAGAGCGGTCGCCCGTTGCTCCGTACTCCAATCACTATGCTGCCTGCTTCATGCTAATCGGACTCTCCTGTCCGTACGCGTGAGCGGGACGTAAGCAGCAGGTCTTCTAGCAAACAACCCTCTCTCGTTCAGTCTTTGGAAACAGTCACCCGCGATCTTCTCTGGCTGTCGCGGCTCTTGGACGACCTTCCCCAGGCTTTCTCTTGATGGATCCAGTATCCTGGAACTGTTTCCATACGTTATACACGACGCTGGATAAACTCTCTATCTGAACTTGCGGTTGGCCTGCCTCTAGCCTCCCCACAATTCGCTACCTCATTCCATCATCTAAACGTTGGTGATTACTCACTTTTACTGTTCCGATATGAATTTAATCGATTGCTGCAAGATAACACCAAGAATTTCGTCGAGCAGTGCTAGCGAACAGAATTCGTCTTACACTCCACGCTCTTATAAAGCCTGTTTTCCTACTGACTTCGCTTACGCACACGTGTACGCTAACGTATAGAGAGCTGAGAAGCTGTAGCCTATCTGTTACGCCTCGCTAAAATGGACAAATAGCGATCTTCTCTGGCAGTCTTGGTTCTTGGACGACCTTGCCCAGGCTTTCTCTGGATAGATCTAGTATCCTGGAACTGCTTCCTTAGGTTGCACACGACGTTGGGCTTTAAATTAAACTCTCTGCATATTTGGACTTGCGATTGGCTTGCCTGTAGCCTCCCCAGAGTTCGCCACGTCTTTCCATCATCTAAACGTTGGTGGTTACTCATTTTTACTGTTTCGATGTGAATTTAACTGATTGCTGCAAGATAACACGAAGAAATTCGTCAAGGTGTGCTAGCAAACGCAATTCGTCTTACCCTCCACGCGCTTATAAAGCCTGTTTTTCTGTTGCCTCCGCCTACACGCACGTGTACGTTTACGTATTTGCCGTACAAGATTTGCATTTTATCTAGAAGCAGTGGTTTTTCCTTCAGTTCAGTTCTTTTCATGCAACTAGACAAAATATGCAGTCTTTTAATTTATTTCATAAGTGTATATATATACACCCACACTACCCGTCTCTATAAGCTCAGTTTTTCTTACTCTAGTATGTTGATAAATTAGGGATTTTTGCTTTAAAAATGATTGAATTATTTTGTTCTTATTTTCCGGTTAAGGTTTTTGTGCCTTTAGTTAATCTGTACGCAACAGTTATAGAATTATCAACAATTTAAAAGTTGTTTAAATGTCACTAAGCCTAACGAAGCAACCAATAGCTTACATTCGAAAATTTTCAGTAGAATTTTGAATTAACTCAGTTTCTGCATCTTAAGTGTCTTTTTACTAAGGGGGACTAATAGTAAATTTTCAGTTTTGTGCACCGAGAAATTTGCTTTCTTGTCCACTGGCCGAGTTGCATGTTTTTGCGTAGAAACTAATTTTATCTTAAAAAAAAAAAGTTAACTGTATCTGATGTTTTATGTTTTTCTGTATTTTTCAAATTTTAATGAAGATGTTTCGGTTTTTATATATTTTTGCCTTGCGGCTGTTTAGAAGCACTTATTTGTTTGAAAATGCATTCTTTAATCTGAAATTCATAAAGAATCATTACAAAAATTGCCTCACGCATTCATTCTTTTCCATTGCATCTTATGCGACTTGCAACAGGAGAATATGACGTATTTCAAAATGCGTAATTAAATGTTTTCCTGTAATAATAACGTAAACGAATTAGCAATTGTTCTTATTTATAATTTTGATACGGGAATGTCCTTTATTTTTAAGTTGTGAGCGCTTTCATAATGATTAAACACACTTGGCTTACATTTTTACGTTGTCGTCATACTTCGATGCATTATACTGTCCGACAATTTGTCAACAATACAGCCTTTTAAATTGCCACTGAGAGGTTTGCCATTCCATGCGACATAAAACATTTCACGTATGGATAGATACGTGAAATTAAAATTGTAAATTGTTTAATAAAGAGGAAAAAAAATCTGATGTATACACCATATGACTTCCTTGTACGGAATATTAAATTATACACTTTTTTGCTGCATTTCATTAAACTTATTTCCTCGAATTTCATTAGAGACACATTTCTCATTCAAATAATTCAGTTCCCACTTCACGACAAAACAAAAGTACATAAAAACTCAAAATATCTTCATTAAAAATTGAATGACAGAAAAACATAAAACACCAAGTGCAGATAGAAAAATATAACACATAAATACAGTTAAAACAATTTAAAGAAAAATTTTTACGATTAAAATTAGAGTTTCTACCCAAAAACAAGCCATTCGGCCAGCGGACAAGGAGACACATTTTTCCATGCACAAAACTGAAAGTTTACTTTTGGTCTCACTCGGCAAAAAGACACTGAAGGCGTAGAAACTGACTTAATCTGTTGTGGAGGCTATGCTGAGTCAATATGTGGGATAATTTAATAACTTAAATGATAATTCCAGAATGGAGTAAGCATGATTTAATTCGCAATAATAAAAGAAGACATTATCTTAGTTGCTGCGAAGCTTTAATTTCTTTAGATTGGCAACACATCCACTATTCTGCTAAGTTTCAAATGTAAACAAATATGGCTGCTATGGTAAAAAAAAAGCAGGCTTATCCGCACTTAAACAACTTTTAAATTGTTGATAATTCTACAAATATTACATTCAGGTTAATTAAAGGCATAAAAATCTTAACCGGAAGATAAGAACAATATAATTCGATCATTTTTAAAGCAAAAAATGCACACACACACACACACATATATATGTAATATTTTTGGTGCGGCCGATTGCCACCAAAAAGAAAGGCGCACAACCACATGCTATAGCAGTCCTATATACAAAATTTTAAAGTTCTAAGGTTACTCGTTTATGAGTTATGCGAATAACATTTATGAGTTATTTATGAGTTATTATTTCCATAATGTATATGGCGTCTGTACGTACGTACGTACGTACAGACGCCAAGAATAAATCTCTTCTAAATCCAGTTTAAATCATTTTTGTAATTCGTTTGGAAAAAAAAAGTCCTTCGTTCTGTTCTTACGTACAGATGTCACGCAAAAACATCGTTAAACTGCATTCGATATAGCGGTCAAAATGAATTATTTTCGTTGAAATATGGTACTCGGAATTTTTCGTGATTACAATACTTCCTTTACTTCATACAAGGAAGTAAATATGAAAGCAATATGAGGGCTTCTTAATAAATTATTTTTTTCGTTTCGTGTTTCTTGATAATTGATTTATACTTTCTTTTGAAAGTTATGTGCCTAATGTATATCAGTTACACAGAGGCGGTTCCCACATTTTTTAGACGATTCTCATTGTAATTACAGAAATATTTTATCTGAAAATTTTGTGTTTTAAATATTCTGTTTGGTAACGCTTATTCTTTACTAATTTCTGCACCGTAATTTCCAAGGTAATAAAGCCTTTGGAAGAGGTATTTTATCTCATTTCTCTCGAACAACTTTCCGAATTCTAAGGAGGTTGTAAATCGACGTTTGGACTACCCGTTTTTTAAGAGTCCAACAGCCCAAAACTACATTGGTGATAGATCGGGAGATTTAGTAGGGATATGAGTGAAGGGTATGGACTTGATAGCCGTTTCTTATTCCATGTTTCCCAGGAAATAAACAGTAGGTTTTTGACGTGTTTCTGCTTGCTTTGTCTTGATGCAGTTCTTTGTATTGATTGATCACACTGTATGTAAAGAGAATGTATTTCATATTTGAAAACTGGGTTTAAATATATTTTTTATAATGTGTGAGTTGATTTTAACATGTTTCTCAAACTTTCTTTATTTTTAATTCGACGTTATATGAAAAACCAGCAACAATCATAAATCTCTTAGAAAAACCTTCTTTAGATTCCTTGAACCATGTTTTAAGTATTTTTTTTTCCTCTTTGATGAAAATAAATGGATCTATTTGTATTGAAGTCACTTAAGTACATCCAAGATTCGTCTATTGTGATAATATTTTTCCATTTTCGTCGGAATATATGTTTCTCATAAAAAATTCTGCAGCGCATTCTGCGGTCGACGATATGGACGTCGACGTCGTGGAAAAAGACGATGCACATTATGTTTTTTTCGCCTTTTTAAGATTCAAATCAGCATTAATCACTTCGTTTACAGTTGAAACTGAGCATTTTAATGATTCTGCAACTGTCCTTTGACTTAGACGATTTTCTTTTAGTATTAAAAATCTTACATTTGCAACATTCGAAAATTCTCGTTTTTTCCTTGGATACGCATTTGGAACAATTTTTGCACCTTGAAATTAATTTTTTAACAATAGATAAGAATAATATTCTTTTTAAAGAACACAAACACAGCCTTTCATCCACTGTTTTCTTAAAAGTTACATTTTGCTTGAAAATGAAGCTATTAAGTACTAGACGTTAATTTATACCTTCAAAAGAACAACTGAAGTTAAAAAAATTCCAAGCAGAAGATTTTTTTATAGCAAAGCAAAATCTGAAAAAAATATGCGAACAGCCTCTGCAATACATTTAACAGATAAACCACGTTTCTCTAAGAAGCCATCACTTGTAAATATCATTTGGCGGTGACTTTGACTGTAAGAAGTAAGAAATTCAATAAGTAGAATATTTTTAAAATGCATCTAACAAATGTTTTCATTAACAAAAAAAAATTCGATTTTTAAATTATTTTTTAACGCAAATCGAATTTTAGTACCATAAATGCATTCAATTTTAAAAAACTAGACGAAAAAAAAATTTTATAAGAACTATTTTTTTTTCAGGAAAAACAGATTACACCAGAGATAAGCTTCCAAATATATAATATATTCCCACTTTCACTTACTCTAAACTTAACAAAAAATTCAGAATTTGAAAAATTAAGGCTGACACTTAGATTTCTAGCACAGTTTATCAAGCCTTATAAAGTTCTTGATGTACCACATTTAATACTGAATTAAATTTGTATCACATGCCTTAGAAGTCCATCTTTCCCCATGGCGAGTAAACTTACAGCTTTTTCCCGCAAGTAAAGATTTAATTTAATTTCACATAAAATAAAATAAAAGATGGAGGGATTAGAAATAAAAACGAGATGTTAACTTTCAATAAAGGCCAGCGTCGTAAAAGCAAGAAAAAATATTTATGTATTTGTTTAGAACCTACAGACTAGGATTTTCTTCGCCAATTAATTACCCCAGATTCCAAGGCTATCGCTTAGCAACGCCGCCGTGTGACGTCAGAGAACCCGGGAGAGCAGCTCAGGCAGCACAAAGCTCTATAACTCAAACATGGTGTGCTTCTTGGCGCTTTTGGAGTTAGAGGTAAAAAAAGAAAGAAAGAAAATTGCTTTTTGTTGCTCATATGCCAAACGATAGCTGATAAAGGATTTTTTTTCAATTTTTAATAAGAATTTCTTGTCAAATCTTAGACGGCTCTTAAGTATGATAGTTTCAAGATCGCATGCTCTCTTTTGACGTTGGCAGAAAACTTACTCTTAACGAGCTGTTTCTAGACTTTACATAGCATTTTTATAGAATAAAATTATTATTGGGTATGCACTTTCGTCGTTGAAAAACTATTTTCCTCCCTTCTACTAACAAACAAAAATATTCTACCACAGGAAATTGAATTTCAGCAAATGAGAGGTAGTTTGGTTCGTTGCCAACTACCATTACGAAAAAGTTTCAGATTTAGCAACATTATACTATGAAACTTCTTAACTTTATAACAGCAAAATATTTTGCTTCTTGAACCGCAACCATAATTTTTAGAATTCCGATACTTAAATGAGACTCTTCCGGAATTGCTCACATATCTTTTTTTTTTTTTTTTGAGGATATCAATAAAATTTCAGATATACTTAGTTTGAAAATGTTACTCAAATATATTCAAGTATTTTACCAATGCAATACACATTGCTAGAAAAAGTATGCTAGAATTCATATCAATAATTTAAATAGTCTGAAGAAGACTTTTCCAGCTAAAAACAAAACCGCTTTTGTAGATACCATGCTAGAAGGCAAAAGACTTCGGTTTTATTAAATTTCTTTTCCTCATTAATGTTTATATTTTGAAGAGAGAAATGTTATTTATAAGTCTTATCTATGACATTTATTTCATTTATTATTTATAAATTTGTTGATTATTGAAATCGTATTTGTTTAAAAATTCTATTTATTAAATTATGTTTATTTTGAGATAATTGCTTCCTTAGATACGAAAATTTCAGAAAAATTTGAAAATGTCTAATGCACTAACTGTTTGATGTTAGTTACGATTTCAAGTTTTAGTTTTAATTCTCATCTCCAGAAAAAAATCTGATGTATACACCACATGACTTCCTTGTACAGAATATTAAATTATACGCATTTTTTCTTGTATTTCATTTAAACTTACTCTATTGAATTAAATCTACTTCGTCGACAGAGCATAAACCACAATAGAATAAACGCACTCTTTAAAATTCACTGTATTTGTTTACTATAGCGACACTCTGGCACTAGGTTCACTTAACGGCGTTGCATCTCATTCATTTTATAACTCAGAATGAACAAAATTATACCATTTGAAGAATTATCTAATCGTTGCCATATGGTCTATTCAAATACTATAATAAATCTAAAACGATGTATAAAGGAAATTAATCAAACAAACAAACAAAAAAAAACATTTTTCCACAGACGATTCAGTATTTCTCATTCAATTAGTTCATTTCTGACTTCACGACAAGGCAAAAATACATAAAAATTCAAAATAACTATGTTAAAAATTACGAAGTAAATCTTATACACTTATTTCCTAAATTTCAGAATGGATTAAGCAGGATTTAATTCGCAATAATAAAAGGAGGGGCTATTTTTGTTGTTGCCAAGCCTCATTTCTCTAGATTGGCAACAAATCCCCCATTCTGGTAAGTTTCAAATCTGAACAAATATGGCTGCTATGCTAAAAATAATTAGGCCTAGCCGCACTTAAAGGACGTTTAAATTGTTGATAATTCTACAAATATTGCATGCACATTTACTAAAGGCATAAAAACCTTAAGTGGAAGATAAGAATAACATAATTCAATAATTTTTAAAGCAAAAGCGGCTTACAGACATATAAGAATAAAACAACTGAGCTCACTGAACCGAATAACAGAGTGGATATATATATACATAAATTTATATACTTTTGGTGCTGCCGATTGGAACCAAAATAGGAGGTGCAAATCTACATGTTATAGCAGTCCTATGTACAAAATTTCAACGTTCTGAGGCTACTTGCTTTTGAGTTATGTGAGATACTGTATTACAGACTTACTTATATACGTACGTACGTACGCACAGACGTCATGAAAAAATCTCTTGAGAATCCCTTTTAAATTAGTTTTACAATTGTTTGGGGGGGAAACAGTCCTTTATTCTGTTCTTACGTGCGAATGCCACTCAAAAACATGGTTAAATTGCCTTCGATAGAGGCCAAAATGGATATTTTCGTTCAAATATGATACCCGCTATTTTTTGCGATTACAATACTTCCATTACAATACTTTCAGTTTACTTCGTACAAGGAAGCAAAATGTGTAGCAAGGACGTTTATAATAGGATAAGAAAAGCATCATTGGTTAGATCCACCATCATTTCTTCGCATCATCCGGCAGATGGGATCTGAACATGTCGCAAACTAACCGACTTTCTGGATTCTATAAGGCAACAAGATGCTTTTGCGAAACATTTGTTATCCACAATTTCATGGCTTTTTTGTCCATCCGTCCTTCCTTGCGAACATGAAAGCAGACACTACTCTGTAAATTAGCATTACAGCATCGCTTTCCTTTCAAAATCAACCATGGATTTTAGTTTTGTGCTATGCACTAAGCAGGAAAGTGCTAAGATGAGGTGAGATTTTTCGTGACATTTTGTTTTTATATGGACCCTTTTTGTTGCTTTTTTTATCTTCTTATCATACCCAATGTTACTGGAGTTCATTCATGTTTCCAGTATGTGAGAGTAAATATATTTTTTGGCCTTCATATGTCAGTAACATACTTCTTTAAATTTATCAATATATTCTCCAAATCTTTCGGAAGTCTTTGTTAATTTTTTTTTCTTAGAATTAAATTATTCCGTGCCATAAATCGACTGCAGCAACTCGAGATCAACTTTAAAGTTTTTATTAGTCCAAAGAGCGTTAGCCCAGAAGGGCTATTAATTTCGTTTTGGCATTTTGCGTCGATTAACTTTTCATACTCTTGCCACCAAATATTATTGCCATGTATTATATTTAAAGAAATTAAATAACGAAGAATCCGCCTGAATGCATGAATATTTCTTGCATTGTGAAAAACAATTCTACCTAGAGCTATCCAATTTTGAATAATGTAGTTCTCCAACCGAATATGGATGCCTGGAAAGCCGAATTCGGAATTTTAGATTTTTTTTTATTGCCGATTTCATATTTCCTAAAATTTTAAGGAATTTTTGATTAAAAAAGTTCAAAGATTTCAAAGCTAGCAATGGCAACACTGTACGAAAAAAAAAAGATTTTTATCTCCAGTGCACGAGACCGTGTATCAGAAATTCTAATGATATGCAGTTTAGCTGTTTTTAAATATTTTGTGATGTTGCTGTTGAACTGAATTTTATATGGTTTAAGTGCGAAGAACATGATATTCAATAAATAAAGGTAACACACAAAACGTTAAATAAAGCCCCATTTTGACGTAATGTAAAATCTGAAAGCTTTCAGATTTTCTTTCCTTTCTTCCTTTTCTTTTCTTTTTTTTTTTTTTT
>KK113532.1:381489-396998 GCA_000611955.2 Stegodyphus mimosarum
AAATTAAATAGTAAAGAATCTACATAAATGTATTATATATATAATTAAATAATAAAGAATCTACATAAATGTATTAGTTTCTCGGATTGTGATAAAACAACTGTAACTAGAGCCAGCAGGTTTTGAATAACGTACTACTCCTCCGAATATGGCCATTTGGAAGCCCGAATTTGGAATTCGAAATTTGTTTTATTATCTCAGCGATTTCAAAGGGGGAAATAGCAACCCTGTACGAACAAAAAACATTTTTTATCTCCAGCGCGCGAGTCTGTGTATCGGAAATTCTAAAGATATGTTCATTTTAAAATTATTTTGCGATATTGCTGTTGAATTGAAATTTATGGTTTAAGTGCAAAGAACATGATATTTAATAAATAAAGGTAACACAGTAGACGTTAAAAAACGTTCCTTTGGATGTAATCTGAAAACTTTCAGATTTGTTGTAATTTTTCTTTCTTTCTTTTTTCTTTCTTCCTTTTTTTTGTTATAATGGTAATTTAATGAAGGATTCGAACACAGAGATGCGAAGCTTACATTGGGGATCAAGTTCTATGGGTGTCTTCCCTGTGGAGCATTATTCCACAAATTTTGAAGCAAGTTGTTTTAGTTGGTACTTGAAATTTGAGCGAGGCCATTGAATGTTGATTATAATACCATTTTGATTAAGAACTGCTTCTTTGGTTAATTCATCTGTCTGATCATTACCAAAATGGCCACTATATCCGTTGATCCATCGAATTTGAATTTCGTAGTTTGGAATTAAAGCAATAAAAGAATTTGTGTTGGCAATCGATGAAGAGGAAGGTAAGCGATTCTTAAGCACAAAAACAGCTGCTTGGGAGTCGGATTTTGTGGCAAATTCCTTGAGATTTTTGGGAATGGCTTTCAATCCCTGCTTTTATGGCTGACAATTCAACCTGGAAAACACGATTATTATTAAGGAGATGACACTTTCCATTTGATTATATTCGAATAGGCAATTTGAAAGTAGACTACTGATCTAACTTGTCTTTCAAGTTCTAATCCATCAGTATATACGTTTCTAGTGTAGAATCGGATGCCCCTTCGATTGGCGACAAATGTTGTTCAATTTTGGCGATGAAACCCCATTTCTGATTACCATGATAATTTTAACTAGATTTTAGCTTCCTAATTTTTTTAAAGTAAAAATAGTAGATCGATGTGTACATGGACAAAGTCAAGGCAGTGCGCAATGCCTAGTTTGTGCAATTCTCTCTCTCTCTCTTTTTTGTGAAAATAGATCCATGTATACATGGACACCGAGTTTGTGCAATTCTTTGACTTCTTATTTTGGTTTTGTGCAGCTGCCATCTTGAAACTCTGCCTTCCTAGTGCCGATCTTGGCGTCAAAAAAGAATCTCCAAAAATACAAGAGGCACCCAATTGTAAACTTTTACCGTATATGCAAATTGAGATGAACTGCTTGATTTATCGTCAGACATGGGGAATTTTATTTTGCTAAAACGAAGCGCTGGATGAGTAAAGTTGGGATTACTTCCATTTTCATAATTCGCTGGTTCCAACTTGGCACATTATTTGTGCCTAGTTAAAAAAGTTTACATTTTTGATAACTTTGCAGTAAGAAGGAAGCAGCAAACAGCAGCGCAGCTAGGCCGAAGAGTAGCAAGAGAGTTCATTATGTTCAGGATGAAATCTAACTTCAAACTAAGTTAGTTTCGGTTCTCAAATACATTTACATTTTTAGAACAGGAAAGGGAAATTAATTTACTCTGCTAATTTAAAAGATTAAATTACATACTAGTAAAAAAAAAACCAATAGACATCAATAGAAACCAACAAAGGTCAATAGGAACGAATAGAATTGTAAAGGTACCAATAGAGAGTTTCACTGGTTTCTAGGTACATTTTGATATCAGTAAGAAAAACCAATAGAACCAAAAGAGGCCAGTAAAATTCAGTAGAAACCCGTAGAATTCTACGGGTACCCAAACAAAATTTTACTGGCCTCTACAGGGGTATTTTTATCAACCATTTCTATAAATATTAATAAAACTTTGATACCGGTTGTGAATGCATTGAAATACTATGAAAAGTTTGTAAAATTAGAAAAAAAATATTGTACCACATTGATACTTATGTATGATTTTATTATTTTCCTCAGGCATCATTTATTTTAAGAGCATTTAATTTTTATATTCTATCATTTATTTTTATTTTATTCATTATACACTCATCAATAGTTTTATTGAAGTTATTTACTTATCAGTTGTTTTCATATATTGTTTAATTAAAATTATTTATTATTATTTTATTTACATGTATTTTCTTTCCCCGCAATTTCGCATTTTTTTCTTTTTATTCTTTCTTTTGGTGTTTCCTAAGAATTGAATCTTTACTTCTAGTAATTTTAAAACCTAGTTTAATACCTACCATCTGTAACTTTCAATACAGTGAAGAATGTAATGAAAAGTTGCTTCAAATGCTAATGAGCTCCAGTTTAATATAAATTAAATGACATTTCAATTGATTCTAACACTATATAGTTTAATCTCCTAGTCGACTTTATAATCAATTTTTATATTATGATACCCAGTTTATGAATAATACCAATAGATGGCGCCACCTAAAGAGGTGATAAATGGAAACGAAACAAGCTGAGGTAAAATTTTAAATTAGGCAAGAATGCAACTTTAGTTTGTTGTAGATTCAAAATAATATTGGTACTGATTTTGTCTGTGGTAAGAAGCAGGTCGCTCTTCTTGAGGAGGATAAAAAATGCCAAAATTTGTTTATGCTTCTAAAGAATAGACACTTACGCAGGGTAACCATTTCTAATATTTTTGTATCTAGCCCGTTTTCTTTCTCGAGTAATAACAAGCAAAATAACATGGAAAGAGTTAGATTTATGAATTTTAACTCCATCTTGAGTGCAAAAGAAGATACATTTTGCATATCAAGAACTGAACTTTTAACTGTATTACAGACTTCTTAAAGTACATCTTTTTTTTCTTAATAGAAGAAGTAGTAAACCTAAATTTAAACTACTCGTTTTAATTGAATATCTGTCACCTTCGTCTTCCAATTTCATTAAAAAATAAATGAAAATGATCATAAAATATTTTATGAAATCTTAATGTGTTACAAATTACAACTGAGAGGTAAATCTTGCTGACTAGCTCAGCACAGTTAATGCATTATTGAGAAACGTGAGTGGAAGCTCTTTTGGAATGAGTTTAAATCAGCGGTACTCAGTCTTTTGACTAACGCGTACTATCTAAACAAAAAACTTAAGTACCAGCACTACATTTTACAATTATTATTTTTCAATTTCTCAATAGAAATATATATATATATATTATATATATATATTCAAATTCAAATAAAGTAATTAAAAGTAGATTAATAAGTTTAAGACTTGCGCTAAAGCTGCAAAGTAATAAACCAATAATTCACAATAAATTATAATAAGAAAACTTTCCATATACCATTCTCCAAGGAGCAGAATTTCTATTCCTTGGAGATGGTATATGGAATGCTTTCTTATTATAATTTATTGTGAGTTATTGGTTTATATATAATATATATATTGCAATTTTCACAACCTATTGTCTATTTGTATTAAATAGTCACACATAAAAAATATTACATTAAAAATTGGTTGCCATTTTAATGATCAAAATTTAAGTTATGATACTCTAATTCTAAAATTAAGTGTGGAATTCGGGCCTGTTTATGAGAGATCGATTTCTTTTATGTCTAGTCTTATTTCACTTAATTTTAACCCTAAATTAAGACCCACTTTTAATTTTGTTCTGTGTTTCTTTTTCAAATGAAACGGGGAAGAAAACCCTTTTTCACACAAATAGGTTATGCAAAAAGGCGATAAAAATTTAATAGCTTTAAATGAAACGCATTTAAATTTTTTTTTTTTTGAGGGTTGAGCCGGAGGTTAACAAGTGTGTTATTTTTGAAATCTTCAGTTAGAGTTCGGTCATAGAAAATTTCTATCAATTTTTCTTTTTCTTCATGAGATTTTTTAATTTAATAGTTAAAAAGTCTTTGTTTCTTTGCGTATCACGTATTTTTCTCTTGCGTACCACTATTTGAGAATTGCTGGTTCAGATGAAGCTGAAGTTCCAGAGAAAACAGTCAAGGTGAAATACACTCATGTCCATAAATTAAGGATAATGCAAAATCAGGCAAAGGAAGAGTTAGAAGCAAAACAAATTTGACTTATTTGTAAAGCTTATTTATTAAACAAAAGGTAAAGAGCAAAAAAAGATGCTATATGTTTGATATTATTAAAAAAATTAGCGATTTTTACTCCCCGGAGCAAATTACAAAAAAAACCTATTTACAAAAAACCAATATTACATGGTTGGTATGATTGTTAATACATTGTATGTCTCCCAGACTATGCAATACAGTCCGTACAACGCCTAGGCATGCTGAGTTTCAAATTATAGATCTGATCTTGGAGGATATTACACCACTCAAAAAGCAATGCCCTCCGAAGTTCCGGTAGACATGTAGGAGGAGGTTGACGGGCTGCAACTCGTCGGCCAAGCATGTCCCACACGTGCTCTACTGGATTCAAGTCCGGTGAGAATGCTGGCCAGTCCATACGGGTGATATCCTCCGATTGAAGGCATTCGCTTACGATGTTTGCACGGTGAGGACGGGCGTTGTCATCCATAAACACAAATTGTGGGCCCATGGCGCCCCGAAACAAACGTACGTGTTGTTCCAGAATGACGTCCCGATAGATTTGGCTTGTCATGGTTCCAATTTGAACATGCAGGTCCGTTCTGGAACCCAGAATAATTCCACCTCAAACGAGCACTCCTGCACCACCGTACCGGTGTCGCCCAATGATGTTTTCTTGGGGATAACGGGTACCTGGAGCTCTTCATATGAAAGTCCGGCGAGAATCAGACTGCAAGCTAAACCTGGACTCGTCAGAAAACATCACACAAGCCCACTGTTGCGGTGTCCACAATGCATGTTCTCTACTCTAGACTAACCGCAGGCGACAGTGAGTTGCAGTAAGTGGAACGCATCTGACAGGTCTACGAGCATATAGACCAATCTAAGCATCTGTTCACGGTCTGCCTTGAAATTGTGGTACCAGTGGCTGAAGAGAGCTGACGAGACAAGTCTGAGGCTGTGCTCCGCCTGTTTCTTTTGGCAGTAACTGCCAAATACCGATCCTCATTCGGCGTTGTAACTCTGGGGCAACTTGTGCTGTAACGTCTACTCACATTACCATCATCTTGGAATCGTTACCAAAGCCTGGAGATGCCACTCTGGGCAATTCCAAGTTCGTGTGATACTTCTAGTTGGGTACGCCCACATTCCAGACGGCCGATAATTCTACAACGTAAAAAATCATCCAAATGCGTCCTTTGTGTCATAACTATTCGGTTATTGCACTGAAATGCTTATAAAGCGCCAACGAACTATTTTACTTCTTTGCCTGTGTTCCTTATATATCACTCTCTTACACTCTCGTCATTGTGACGTACCATCGGTGTCATCTGGTTACTTCCTGAAATTTGCATATGATTCTTGAAGATGTGTGTAGTGATTTTACAGGTGATATATTTATTTTAGAGTTCGATTTCCGCGTGACTCCGAATTATCCTTAATTTATGGACATGAGTGTACTTCTCAATCTATGTTGAATTACTAAAGAATTTTACTAAAGAATTTTTACTAAAAAATAGATTTCAAAAATCTTGTATTAAGAAGTTGCAAAATTCTGGAAGTGTGCAAATCAGACTGTTCTTAAACTAAGTGTCCTTTGCTTTGAATTTCGATATTTCATTGAATAAAATAGCTATGAAGATCTTGATAGAGAACCATATCAAATAAAAAGTGTAAAAGCTCTGGAAAGGGGTAAATCATTTAATGTTTAGAATATAGGTTTTGAAATGAAAACTGGTGTAAGAAAGCAAATATTTCGTAAATTACTAATATTAATTAAACATTGTTTTGCCTTCTTCGCTCGCTAGCAAAATCTAAAAGAATATTTCAAATAACCATAATGAATTAACAATAACATAAGAAATCAACTATTAATTTCCCTGTAGAATGATTCCTTTTGACAAAGGAAAAATTAAAATATTCGTAAGGGATGAATTTTACTATTCTTTACGAATTAATTAATGCAAAATCTGCTCAAAAGAATGATATATATTTTCCTGTATTTTTCTCCGGTATTTACACTTCTTTCACTTTAGAAACTAGTCAAAATGCACCAATCCTGATGAAATTTTGGGCCATCTTCTGTAGTAAGCTTGTTAAATTTCTACAATCAATCTCTCCTGTTCTTTCGAAACGAATGTAGAATAAACCTCTTTAATTATTCTCATAGATTTCTAGAGAGCGTTTTTTAAATTTTTATTTTTATTCTACTTTTTTCATAAGATGCAAAAATCAGTACGAAAAATTTATATAAAGGAAACTTTCATTTGGTTGTGCTTTTGAAATTCAGTACAAAAAGAATTCTTGCATTTCATTTAAACTCATTGGATTGAATTAAATCTACTTCGTCGATAGCGCATAAACCACAATAAAATAAATATACTCTTTAAAGTTTACTATATTTGTTTACTATAGCGACACTCTGGCGCTAGGTTCACTTAACAATGCTGCATCTCATTCATTTCATAACTCAGAATGATGCACAAAAATTATATCATCTGTAGAATCATCTAATCGTTGCCACATGTTCTATTCAAATACTATAATAAATATAAAACGATGTATAAAAGAAATTAAAAAAAAGACACAGACGATTCAGTGTTTCTCATTCAATTAATTCAATTCTAATTTGGCGACAAAGCAAAAATACATGAAAACTCAAAACATCTATATTCAAAATGACGAAGTAAATCTTAAACAGATCTTAATCTTCCTCGAATAAATTTCAGAATGGATTAAGCATGATATAATTCGCAATAGCTGTTTTCGCGCAGCTGCTTTCGTAAAAATAATTAGGCTTAGCAGCACTTAAACAACTTTTAAATTGTTGATAATTCTACAAATATTGCATGCGGATTTACTAAAGGCATAAAAACCTTAACCGGAAGACAAGAACATAATTCAATTATTTTTAAAGCAAAAAATGCGCAATTTAGCAACATATAAGAATAAAAAAACTGAGCTGACTGAGTCTAGTAACAGAGTGGTTATATATTTAAATATATATTCTACAACGCTGCATGCAGATTTACTAACGGCATAACAACCTTAACCGGAAGAGACGAACATAACTCAATCATTTTTAAAGCAAAAAAAAATGCGCAATTTATCAACATATTATATAACAACATCATTTTTTATACTCACTGAGCCTAGTAACAGAGTGGGTATATATATGTATACTTTTGGTGCGGCCAAAAAAGGAGGTGTACATCTACATGTTATACCACTCCCATAAACAAAAGTTCAACGTTCTGAGGTTACTCGTTTTTTGGCTTTTGCGAGATATCTACATACATACGTACGTACATACAGACACTATGAAAAAACTTGTTTCGAATCCATTTCAAATCAGTTTTATAATTCGTTTGGGGAAATAGAGTCCTTTATTCTGTCCTTGCGTGTAGATGTCACGTAAAAGCATCGTTAAATTGCATTCTACAGCCGTCAAAATGGATATTTTCGTTGAAATATGGTACCCAGCATTTTTCCTGATTACAATGCTTCCTTTACTGTGTACAAGGAAGTAATAATATGAGATGCAAATCAGAATGGAAAAATGGATTTCATTTAAAAATACTTCTTAATGAATGTAATAAATGAATGCCAAATTTGATTTCTGCTCGTACAATAAATGAGTGAATAATATTATTTATTTTAGTGGGTCTATAAGGTACTTTCTGCCTTCTTCCAGGATACCTTCATGATGTAACGGTAGCACACTCGGCGTGTATTCGAGATTTCCAGGTTCGACTCTCGGCCAGGGAACTGCTGATTTTTCACGTCTCCTGTTTCAAAATAACCTAATAACTCTACAAGTTATATTATTTATTTATCAATTATGTTCATATATTTATTGTAGTCAAACATGTGTGTCTGTCGGATGCTAAATAATTGTTTCATGTTTTTTCACATTAACTAATTTTACATGAAAATAACGAAGTAATATTATTATGGCTTCTGTAAAACTTGAATAAAAATGCTACAAATATATTATTTAATATCGATGGAAAGAAAAATATGCTTTATCTTCAAAGAAATCAGCAGAGGAATACATTCGTTCAGATTTACATTTCTAACTCTAGCAGTTTTTAATATTTCATAGTTTTGATCCGTAACCCTAATATTAAACTCACTATATCAAAATGTATTTATCATATCCAAATTCACCATATCAAAATGTTGGAGAAGGTAGTTCCTTGTAATTATTTTTGGAATAAGAAATTTTGGTTCATTTACGGAATAGATATGAATAACTACGATATTCAGTTAATTAAATAATTTTATTATCAATTAACTAATCGATTAAATGGGAAATACTGTACATGTTCTTGGCTCGAAGCTGTCACTTATTTGGGCGAACTAGAGTACACTTTTCTCAGAGAATACGAGAGGACAACTTGAGTATCGATTTCCTAAAAGAATGCTTTAAAAGTGAAATTCTCTCTCTTATGGATTGAAGTAGTTTTCGTTTATAAATTTTGTCCAAATATTATGCAACGAAGAATCAAAGAATCATACTATACTAGCGGGCAAGACTGCCAGATGAGCGGACTGAGGCCAAAAGAAAATTTTTAAGTTCATTATACACCTGAAAAGAAAATGCATACTTACTTACTTAAATACTTGAATTCTAGGGGCTATTTATTTTATTAGTCCAAAGGGGGGATATTGTTCGGAGAACAGCCTTGGTTGCGCCAACTTGGCTTCTTTAAGGATATGGGCGACATTTCATCATGCCAACGGAAGTAAATACTACAGATAATCAAATACTACAGAATAAATACTACAATAATAAATACTACAGTAATAAATACTAATTACTATACTACAATAATAAATACTACAGATAATAAGTAATACTACTGATAATCCCTTAGCAAGGGAAAAGTATTACGGCTGTCTTCCTACAGGAAGTATGTCATCGAATGACAACCATTGCCTGCTATACCACAAAAAGCTGTTTCTCCCTTTTTGGCGTCAAGGTTGTTCTCCGAACAATATCCCAAAAGGGCTTTTTTCCCTGAAGGACTATTGTTTTCGTTTTGGCATTTTGCGTCGATTTACTGTTAATGACGGATTCACTTTTCAAATTGTTGCCACCAAACATTATCGTCCTGTAATATATTTAAAGAAATTAAATAATGAAGAATCTTTTTAAATACATGCATGTTTCTCGTATTGTGATAAAACAACGGTACTTAGAGCCATCCAGTTTTGAATAACGTATGTTTCCACCCGAACCTGGGCATCTGGAAGCCCAAATTTGGAATTCGGAATTTGTTTTATTATCATTTTCATATTTTGTAAAATTTTAACGAAATTTTGATTAATAAACTCAACGATTTCAAAGCGAGCAATGGCAACACTCTACGGGAAAAAACATCTTTATCTCCAGCACGCGGAACTGTGTATCGGAAATTCTAAAGATATGCTCATTTTCAAATTATTTTGATATTGCTGTTGAACTGAATTTTATGGTTTAAGTGCCAAGAACATGATATTTAATAAATAAAGGTAACACACAAGGCATTAAAAAAACGCTCTTTGGACGTAATTTAAAATCTGAAACATTTCAGATTTTGTTTTTAAATATTTTTATTTGTAATTATTTATTTACAAAGTAGTAGCAAAACTTTTGTTGAATATGCTGCAAACGAAATGTGACGCATTTTTGTTAAAATAATCTCTTCCAGAAATGAAGCAAAGGTAACTGAACAGAGCTATTTTTGTTTTTAAGAAGCAAAAATTAATACTTTCAAATTTGTTTCGGAAATCTAATCAAAAAGCTGCTTTTTACCACAGTACAAATGTACATAAATCGACGGAATTTTGGTGACAAAGTTGCTACTTTTATCTTGAATAATAAATAACTAAAACTGTAACGGAAGTTTGACATTTCTCGTGTCGAAAGTAAGTTCTTAGAAGAAGAGTATTCGAAATTATTTTACTCTAGTTTTTCTCTAATGAAAATCTTTATTGCTTTATGCAAAACAATGATTAAGCTAAAAGTTAATCTTGACTAATTGAGGACTAATCTTGACTGGGGAATTTTTTGCCAACGTTTCATGATCTAATTGATTTTACTTATCGGTTATGAAAACAAAAGAGTAGAAAATGAATTAAACTGAACTATTTAAAAAGTAGCAAAACGCATTTTTAGTGTTTTCACGAAATCCCTCCCTTTAGGCAGTAGCCCTTTGCCGTAATCAAATACACCAAACCTTTAGTGTTTTCATGAAGTAAAAAATTAATGCTTCAGTCACCCTGATTAACTGAGCATTTATTAAGCTTTTTCTTCTGCGCAATGAAAATTCATTACCATGGAAAATTGTTTCGAATGAGGCAAAACTGGACGTATAAATAGAGCAGTACGTTCTGAAAAATTATTTGTCTCAAACAATTACACATTCCGAGGTTCATGTACAGTAGTAGCAGTAGGACGTTCAACATTTTGGGATATATGTAGGCTATATTTTAAGTACGAATCCTTTGAGTTTCGATTGAAATTTCGCTTGTGCGTGGGAATAAGTGCGTGTGCAGATTTTCGGCATTCTTTTGTAGAACCCGATGCTGCTTGTAATCATGGAGTCTATCTGCATGCTTCGTAGTGCCAAATTAAAATGTTTAAGAAAATAAAACGTGCCGCTGATAGGGGAATACGGTTATTCATTCGATTGTTTACGACAAGAAGCATAAAACCTGCGGGTATTAATAGCCGGATATTGCAGAGTGACAGTGCAATGAGTAATGTATGTATGGAAATGTGTAAGACCGCTGAAGGAAGGTCAAACCACTTGACTGAAGAGTGAAAACGACCACGAATAATTGTCATCACAGGCGGCAGAGTTCTATAAGGAGGGTATCCAGAAACGCGTTGTAAATTACGATATACATTTAAACTGACAGAAAATTATGTAGCAAAGTAAAGAATTGTATGTGAATTCAAAAAATAATGATTTTTAAAAATATTTTTACTTTTGGTTTCCCTTGTACAATCGGACTGCCATTATTTATTGAGTTCCTATTTCTTGAATTATTATTCTTATTTATTTATTACTATTCTTATTTGCTGGGTAGTAAAGAAGCTTTTAGTTTTAAATAAACAAGTTTTTGTTTAGTTACTTATCTTTACTATCTTCCCTCATTTCAATTTCCTGCCAGAATGATATTTCAGAGCGTCTTCTGCCGTTCGGTCACGTTGTTTCGCTGATTTAAGCTTGATATTTTACGACAGTTCATATTAATTGGAGGTTTGCCTACGTCGGTGGTAGGACTAAGAGCCAAATGAGCGTTAAATATCTCTGTCTAGCCTCGGCTGATTATAACTTAGCTTTATATTTCTACTTTAAGTTTCAGCCAAAAGTATTGACTAAGTTTGTAAGCACCGGGTGCTGTCTGTAAATTTCCTTCATGAGTTGAATAAAAGGTTGTTTTCACCCTTTCTACGTCTTGCCATTGATGTAGCTTGAACTTGGAGAAAGTCGCTTCACAGCTGAAGATCTAGCTAGTAACACTACGTTAATTTTGCTAGAATCTTACAAAGTTATTTATTGAATTTTATCCTACGGTATTATGGATTATAAGTACTCCTATTCTCAGTGCACTTTTATTGGGAGGATGTTTAAAGTGAAGTCCGGGAGCATCAGCGGCGAGCAGTAAAGTCGCTGAACACTGGTAGTTCTGCCCAGGGTTCTAATTACTCCGTTTTCGTGGAACGAAGATACGTGTGTTACGTGTACACGAGCCAACTTCCCTTAAAAAGTCTTCCACGGAGGCATTCCTCCCCTTAAAAGATAGTCCTCCAATGTTTTGCCATAAATTAAATAAATCAAAACCAAACTTAAGTTCGACTGAGTTTCGATTTGTAAGACGTATCAGATCCTGCTGGAAAATGAAACACATGGATATTTTCCAAAAGATGGTCGTTGACGTTGATTTTATGTGAATCTGTGTTATGGTACTGGAAAGCGTCATTTGGTATGCTCGGCCAGTAGGGTAGTGCAATGGGCTGCAGCTCTTCATCAGTAAATCATCGAACTGTCAGACTCTTTATGCACATTAAATGTGAAGTAACGCAAAATTTTGAACATTAAATGTAAAATTTTTTCAGCTGATAGCAATTCGAAGCGCAAAATCACATTAACGAGCAATGTGACTTTTATCAAGGCTCAGACCGGTGCTGTTTCCAAACTTTGAGTCATTAGTCCTGGGAGACAGAATTGATACGGGCAGTGATCATCACACTATGTCATTTGTCCCCTCATTCAGTTTTAAGGAGACACCATTGCAAATATTCCCTAAGAAAGCCAAGTATTAGCAGAAATTTTTGCAAAGGAGAGTTTGACTGCAGACGTAGCCAAACGGTGAGCCAAATCTACTTCGTATTAAAACACCCAAATTTCTGTAAATATCCCGAAGAATGTTGACACTGTCATTGGACCATTGCCGGATGAGGAGGAATTCATCCGTTAATGCTTTGTGACACCTATTTTTGCACCACAATTTAATTCTGACGAGCGATATTACATCCTTCTAACTGTTACTTCCCAAATCTGACCCACAGCTGTTGCACCAGAATGATATTCTATTGCAATTCGAAGCACAGATGCCAACGTCTGTCAAATCAACGTTAGAAAGAGGTTGCAGTCGTTATCAAGTTCCCTTTCAAGCATCGATATTCATTCAAATGAAGGAATCAACAAGAAGAAACATTTCTACGGCTTTGAGAAAATTTAAACAGTCAGTTTTGTAAAGAAGCATTTATATTAAAACGACATGACTACAAACTTCTTAGCATGTTTCTTTAAATATTCTTTGAATCTGGGAACGTATTGCAAGAAGCTTTTCATGATTTTAGATTTTCTCTGCGAAGTCTCTGTTTAGTGAGAACGACACAGATTTACAGTTAAAGTTAGAACATCCTGAAATTTTTGCATGACTGACTAAACACTTCTAGATACGAGGAGAATAAGAATTTCAACTTTATATAAATTAACAACAGTCACAAGGATTACATACACTGCGGAAAAAAAAGAAATAAAAGGGACAGTTCTATATCTCCCGTTCTACTGGGCCGATTGACGAAATTTAACTTGCGTGTTTCATGTCTCGAAAGCGCGACTTAGGATATGTATTAGATTTATATTTAGCATTGTTCAAGTATAGGTATTTTGACCCAAAATATGACCTTTCCTGAAATGACATGCCAATATTTTCCCATATTTCGATTCTACGACTCAAATTATGCCAAACTACCAAGTTTTGTAAAAATCGCCCGAGTAGTTTTTCAAAAGTTAGCTCTCAAAATTTTAGCTCCCCAATGTTAATTGAATTTGATGTATATTTCAATGCGAACGTGAATAAAGCGGGCGAAGCCGTCACCGTCCACATAGATCGATGGTGACGGCGAAACCCGCTCAGCTGGCGACCTTCCCCTCTAGCTGTCAGGTAAAAACACATGTTATATATCTGAAAAAATTAAATGAATGGCGCCGCCCGCTCAGCTGGCGGCCTTACCCACTGGTATATTTATTAATATCTCTTTTTTTATGAAACTTATTTCATTCCTTCTTACACATTTCGAAATTTAGGTTCATTCCAAACAAAATTCGCTCATTTTCTGACGATTTATTTTTTAAATTTGTATTTTTAAATAATTTTTATAAATTAAAAAAAAAGATTTGAATTATAACCCATAAAATTTTTACAATCATCTTAAAGCAGATTTATTTCTAAGCATACTTGTAAAAAATTAGAGCTTTTTATTCAAAATTTCCGAAGATGTACGTGAATTTATGTATTGGCGCATTTTGAAATTTGGCATATTTGTTGAAAGCGATAATAACGGAAATGTGGTTTACGCACTCTGTTAAAATTATTTGAAAGTAGAACGATATGACTTAATTCCTCTTATCGCCAATGTAAAAAACAGGAACGATGTGACTTTGTTTCTTCCACTGCACAATGGAAAGGAAGGAAAATAAGTTGCCACATATTAAGAAGTTCGCCAAGTTATTCTTGGCTCAAACTGAAAAAAATTCGCCAATTTAAATTAATGAATTTCTCCATAAATTTCGCACCAAATTTTGCAAAATTTAATATATAGGCGTAATTTGTTTCGTAGAATCGAAATATGGAAAAAAATTGCTATGTTATTTCAGAAAAAGTCCAATTTCGTGTCAAAAGACCTATGTTAGAATGATGCTATATATAAATCTAATATATATCCTAAGTCGTGCTTTCGACACATGAAAAACGCAATTTGAATTTCGTCAATCGGTCCAACAGGACGGGAGATATAGAACTGTCCTCCCTTTTTTTTTGCGCAGTGTACGTCGCATTGGCAACATAAATGCAAACGAGGAAGCCAGCCAAATTGATTTTAGAGTTTATTTCAACAAAGATGCTTTTATTAAGTAATTAAGTAATAGAAACCAATTTAAAACAGAAAATATTTATGTAAATAAAAGTACTTTTGAAAGTTTATAATTTAAGGAATTTGAATTGATAAATATTTAAAGAAAGTACAAATTTAAAATGCCTTAACGCTCTTTGATTTCAGCACAGACGCAACGATATTCTTGCCATTATAATTGAACTTGATTAAGTTTCTTGATTTATAGAAGAGCTGATGAGTAAATGAATCTTAATGAAAATTTAGTGCTTATGAAGTAAGTTGTGCTTTTCAGGATAAGAATTAATAAAAATCACCTGCAAAAAAAATTCTATTCTTGATCAAATGTTTTAAAGAAATTGATAAAACAAAAATACAAAAGACTGAAGGATTTGTAAAATGTCAGGGTAAAGAAATTTTTATTAAAAATTATGAAAGGAAATAATCGTGACAAGCTTCCAAATAACGGCTGAGAAATACAATTGGAAAGAGAATTTGATTTGAAAAATCTGATCACATATTTTTGAGACTTATTTAATTTTTTACAGTAGCCAATATCCTTATCTCTTCTTTCAACCCAGAAACTAATCGTTCTTGAAAAAACTTCTTGGTAATCGATTAATTTTAAATGAAAATATGTTTCCCTCTGAAGTTTCAACACCTTTATTATCATTTGAATGAAACTAAATTTTCAGGCTTTAGAAGTAACATCTAGCACTTTTTTTGTACATAATTAAATAATTCGGAAAATAAAAATATCCAGTTAGGCTTCAGATTTTAAAGGGCTTCCACTTAATTTTGAAATCGATTTGAAAGACATAATAGAAAAAAGTAACAATACTGTTATTTACGATTTTTAATTTAGATTTTTTTAATATATCGGTTAGAATATTTTTATCGTTTAATATTTTCTTGAAAAGTAAAA
>KK113532.1:404744-439048 GCA_000611955.2 Stegodyphus mimosarum
CACTAAACTCAGAGCATATGAACGTAAAAGAAGAATTTATTGTAGCTACTAAGCGGTGCTAATTCACATAAACCTTGCGACTGCAATTGCAATTACAATAGCATCCCGCACATCAAAGCAGTGAATACTTGTGAAATGAGTAGAAAGTAATAAATAATATATACAAGTTCCATTTCTAGTTTGCGTTCGCAATGCTGTCTTACAGTCCTAAAACTTCCGATTAAATATTCTCAAATTCATTTACATATCTGGTGTGGAAACGAACAGGAAAAGTTACAGTGAAAGCTGAAAGTATAAATAAACGGTTAATGCAAAATAATAGTAACTTTATATATATATTCAAGTATTGTGAACTGAAATAGTGCATCCTTGTATAATAAGAGTAAGAATCCCATTTAGTACTACTAACCGGGCCACAGAGCAAATTATTTGGGAATAACAGAATAAAGCGCATTTGGTTTAAGTTCTTTTAAAATTTTGTATAACTATATTCTTACGTATATAGCAATGTAATTCGTACAATCATTTTTACATATATATAAAATATAACATTGTATTAAGTTATATTTGTATAACCATGCATAATGTGCATTTCCATAACTTTGTACATTTTCAGCTGCTCTGCGCTGTTAAATGGCTATGCAAAAATCTTTTTAATTAAATTAAAAAAGCTGATGTGTACACTATATGAATTCCTTGCACCGGAATATTAAAGTATAGGCATTTTTTCTGCATTTAATTTAAACTTAATTGAATTGAATTAAATCAACTTCGTCCACAGCGCATAAACCACAATAGAATAAATGCACTCTTTAAAATTCACTATATTTATTTGCCATAGCGACACTCTGACGCTAGGTTCACTTAACAACATTACTTCTCATTCGTTTTATAACTCAGATTGCACAAAAATTATATCATTTGAAGAATTATCTAATCGTTGTCACATGTTTCATTCAAATACTGTAATAAATATATAACGATGCATAAAAGAAATTGAACAAATAAAAAAGGAACAGTTTTTCACAGACGATTCAGCACCGCTTATCTAACGCGCATGCTCTGCTCGTAAGCAATGTCCTCTGTCCGAGACAGACTGGCGACAATACTTGCTGCTTATATGAGACACTTATTTCCTTGAACTTAATTAGAGATATAATTCTCATTCAATTAATTCAGTTCTCACTTCGCGGCAAAGCAAAAATACGTAAAAGTTAAAAATATTTTCATTAAAAATTGAAAGATATAGAAAAACATAAAACTCCAAGTACAGTTGAAACAATTAAAAAAACAAATTTAACAATTAAAATTGCAGTTTCTACTTAAAAACAAGCAATTCGGAAAGTAGGAAACACAGCAGATGTTTCGGTGCATAAAGGTTTCCTTTTGGTCCCACTCGGCAAAAAAACACTGAAGGTGCAGAAGTATTAATTCACTGTTTTTCTAAGATTCAAATGTAAACAAATATGGCTATTATGGTAAAAGAAATTAGGCTTAAACAACTTTTAAATTGTTGATAATTCTACAAATATTGCATGTAGCGTAACTAAAGGCATAAAAACCTTAACTGGATTCAGTACAGAGGTTTCATTTGAACAAATTTTATTTATGCGAAAATCATGAGCCCTTTTTAATACCTCGAAATGCTTTGCGCTTTCCAATTATCTAACTATCCTGTTTGTGTTAAAAATGATATTAATGTAATGATACATAATCATACAAGAATTGATGATTTCTACTCTTAAATCGAGAATTGAATGTCATTAATGTTAAGTTAACTGTTGTATAATTAATTGTTTTATTCTTTTAACTATTTCTAAAGGGTATTGATCATTCTTGTAATGTCTCCTTTTACAATATACAAGGGAATTAAAGTTCCACTTTTTAAAATACACTGCTGGCCACCTAAATTCAACACGCTGAAGGAAGCAGGCAAATAACATGAAATTTACAACATGCATTAGCGGAGGTGAGATATGCAAATGATTAGTATTTCAGCGCAGACGCACATCACGCGCGCCTGTGGCGCCACTTCAAAGCCCTATTTAAGGCTTGGAGTTTTCGACGATTTCAAGTTTGGCACTAGTGTTTTTTGAGAAAAAACGATCAATTATGCCTGGTAGTAAACAGCAATCATCGTTTGATCAAGTATCCGAGTTCGACAGAGGACGGATAGTGGCCTACCGAGAGTGTGGATTATCTTTCAGTAAAATCGGTAGTCGTGTTGGACGAAACCAAATAACTGTAATGCGGATATGTGACACCGTTGGATGCAGGAGGGTACGATGGACCGACGTGTTCAATCGCATCCACCTCAGTGCACCACTTCATGTGATGACAGGAACATTGTGCGCATGGCAGTGACGGATCGCTCAGTCACATCATGAACCATTGCACAGTACATTCAGTCTGTAACGCATCATCCAGTGTCTGAGCGTACCATTTGATGGCGTTTACAGCAGAGTGGTCTGTCCGCAAGACGCCCATTGCTTCGTCTACCCTTGACGCAGAACCACAGAAGTCTCCGCCGCCAATGGTGCGATGAAAGAAGGATGTGGACGGCAGAATGGAATGAAATTGTTTTTACTGACGAGTCACGCTTCCGTCTGCAACACCATGACGGTCGGATTCGAGTCTGGTGACACCGTGGAGAGAGGATGCTGAACAGCTGCATTATGCACCGCCATACTGGTCCTACACCAGGTATTATGGTATGGAGCGGTATTGGATATCACTCTGTCACTCCTCTAGTATGCATTGCCGGTACTAACACCAGCGCAACATCTCCGAGGTGTTAGAGTCAGTTGTCCTTCCTTACCTTTAGAGCTCGCCCACAGCAATATTTCAACAGGATAATGCTCGACCACACGTGACACACATTGTCCAAGGATTCTTCGTCAATCGTGAGATTGAATTGCTTCCTTGGCCGGCTCGCTCTCTGGATCTTTCGCCGATAGAAAACATGTGGTCCATGGTTGCTGAACGATTGACCCAGATTACATCCCAAGCTGCCACACTAGATCAACTTTGGCAACGTGTGGAAGCTGCTTTGTCAGCTGTATCCCAAGAACACATCGAAAGTCTCTTTGAATCAATGCCGAGGCGTGTGGCAGCGGTGATCTCCAACAATGGCGGCTACTTTGCTACTGATTCTAGAAGGAACCACACTTCACAGAAGTCTATAAATTTAGTCATTTGATACTTGGTCAACATGTTATCTACTAAATAAATTTTGTTGTGGTATCTCTTGTCTTTCTTGGTGTTGCAATTTGGGTGGCCAGCAGTATGTTTTTTCAATTGAAATCCTCATTATGATATTCGATAATATAGTTAATTACATGTCATAGTTGCGTAAAGAACTAATTGTTTAGAATTAATGTCGCTATTGTACATTTGATATTGGTAGCAAATATTAGAAAATTGATTCTACGAGCGATTTGTGTGTTCCAGTAAGGATTATTTATAAGGCTGAATGCAAATTATTACTCATGATTCCACGATATTGAAATAATAATTTAAAAAAATAAAGGAAGCTAAACATAGACCATGACCTTGAAAATCTGAAAGCCTAATTTAAAAAACTTCTAAACTATTAAACGTAGTGTTGTAAATTTTTGTAAATATTTTGCGTTTATTTTTTTATAATTTGCTTTATATGCGTTTTTAATTTCATACGTTTATTTTGGTTATTAATTATGAATTTTAGTTAGTACTAAATTTGAGGCTGCTTATTGTGTGTTTATAATCCATTTATTAGCCCAAAGGGCGTTAGCCCAGAAGGGCTATTAATTTCGTTTTGGTATTTTGCGTTAAAACTTTAAATACAGGTTCACTTTTCAAACTACTGCCACCAAATATTACAGCCCTGTATCATTTTAAAGAAATTAAATAATGAAGAATCTGCTTAAATGAATGTATGTTTCTCGCACTGTGATACAACGACGGTACTTAGAGCCATCCAATTTTGAATAACGTTTCCACCACAATATGGACATCTGGCAGCTCAAATTTTGGAATTTCGTTTATTATCTATTTCCCATTTTGTAAAACTTTTAAATGAACTCAATAATTTCAAAGCGAGAGATGGCAACACTGTACGGAAAAAGAACATTATTTCCAGCGCGCGAGACTGTGTGTAGGAAATTCTACAGATATGCTCATTTTAAAATTAATTTGCGATATTGCCATTAAACTGAATTTTATGGTTTAAGTGCGAAGAATATGATATTTTATAAATAAAGGTAACCCACAAAACGTTAAAAAACGCCCCTTTGGGCGTAATGTAAAACCTGAAGGTCATCAATTTTTTTTTTCATATATTATTTTGTAAATTCTTTAAATCTGAGTTGAATAACGTGGAACTGCAAGAACTGCTCAAGTACAAATGAATCGGAAAATCTTGGCAAACATCCTCATACTCGAGCTTGGGGACAACTGCTTGGGGAGAATATACTGGAAGGGTATTTATTTGCAAAAATTACTGAAATCTCAAAATACATTTAATTCTTTATTTAATTAAACTCTATTGTCAAGACAAAATACTGTAACAGTCTGTTGTAGATGTAATCGCAGACAACTCTGTAGAGTTATTTCGTGGACAAAATAAAATGTAAAGCATGTTTAGCTTCCCTTTAGGTCCGTAAGCATTATCGAGACTGATTCTTGGATTTAGTAATTTCAACACAGGAATAAATGACGACGTAGTTAAAATTAGGCAAAACAACGTCTTTATGTTTGGCGTACATTTCATTCAAAACAACTGATTTCAAAAGGAGCAGGCAAAAGCCCCTCTAAAACTATTCTACTATAACTAAAACTATTCTACAGAGGGAAAACTATTCTACAGAATTGTGAAGAAGCAGGAAGAAAAATTAATTTACCGCAGAAGTTTTCAGAGAAACATTTTTTCAGGCATAAAAAAATAGATTCTCTGGAATTTTTTGCTTCTAACGAAGAGACACGTGTACCTGATCGCCCTCGAAATCTATAGAATTTTGATTAAAATCTATGCCAAATATAAGGTTGCTGTTTTTCCTAATTTTAAATTTTACACTAACGTTCTTTTCGTCTGTTAAGCACGTTTAGTTTTGTTTAATTATGGCAAAGCACTTGAGGACTATCTGCCTAAGCGAAGGAATGCCTTCGCGGATGACTTTCTAAGGGAAACTGGCTGATATATATGTTACACATAGGAAATAACCACGAAAATACTCATGCAGCCCAGCCCGTTCTTCGAGATTTGAACCTCGGACCGAACTATCAGTGTTTAGCTACTTTACTGCTCTGCTTCTGGTGCACCTTTTAAGGACATAGTTAGTCTGGTTTAGTCTTATTCGAGATTAAAGTTATTTATTGCTGCACTGTATTACGATGCTGTTTTGCGTACCTATTTTTTTGTACGTTAACTAGTTTCTCTCTCTCTTACTTTTTTTTTGGATAAGTATTTAAATAAACCTTATTCTTTTTAAACGGAGAACTTCTGATTTATACTTCAACAAAGTCAAATTTCTGTGGTTTCTTAAAATCTACATAAAAGCATCATTCAGCCATCTAAATTGGTAAAATTTCTTTTATATTTAAGAATTTAAACAGACAAATGCTATCGGTTCAGAAAATCTGCACTTTCGTTTTTATAATTAAAGATATATTCTAACTTAGAACTGCTCATGGCAACTTCTGTCTTTAACTGAATGCCCGTCAAGGAATTTAGATTTCTATTTTTGATACTGAGAGACGTAAAAAATGAGCAATGCCCTCGCCGAGACTCGAATCTCGGACCTCTCGAATACGCGAGAGGTCCGAGGTGCTTCAGCACCTTTTTTAGTTCGTAAGCCACTGTAGGGTGTTTTAGAATACTTCGATGCAAGGAAACTGAAGAAATTAGCAATGCCCTTGAAGGGACTCGAACTTCGGACCTCTCGAATACGCGCCGAGTGTGCTGGCCATTACACCACGAAGACATGCTAAGAATTCGGGAGAAATCTCTTATATATTTTCATTTAGTTCATTTAGACATCAAATATTTTGATGCGATTCCATTACATGATACATATTTGGGCTACAAAATTTGCTAAACAGAGAATTATGCAGTGAACCTTCTTTAAGGTGACCATTCAACAATCTGAAAACTTTCCTCTTATGCAGAAATTATCATTTTAGGGAAACCAATGATCAAGAATGTGGAATACTGATTTGCATAATAGATTTGAGTTATACGAGGTTGTCATTTTCAGAAGTAGTCATTTCAGAAGACGGCTGTTGGTAGAAGGTTTAGTGTATTTAAGTGTTTTTTTTTTCAGATCTGGACTGGTTTCAATCGAAAGTGAAAGTCGACACAAAATTATTTCTAGATATTGATAGCAAGGAAAGAGGGTGAAAAACGACAGATATCCTCTTTACGGAATTTGATGAGCTTAGGCTTCGAATGCTCTCACAACTGAAGAAATCCAATTTAAGGCATTAGGCATAGAAGCCTGAAAATTTGAAAAATAAGCAATTTACTTTCAAAAATGCAGAAATATAAATGCATATTTGTTTTTATTTACGATGCAAAATGGGGCTCTCAGAAGACTTAAAAACTGAAAATCAATATCTTTTATCTCTAGCATGTTATTACTGTCGTAAACTATAGTTCGACCGTCTCAAACTCAACCCTGGCTGGCATTCTGCCAAAACATATAGACTCGTCCAAAAGCGGGCGTTATTAGTTGCTGCGACGTGAAAGTCACGCGAAAGTCTTCTCTTCTATGGAAAGAGATATGCTGGAGGGAAAGTAAATCCCCATCTTTCCACCCTATTTTGAGAATAATTCGATCCGAATGGCGCATGCGTGTTTGCGCTCATGGTCGCGCATGAGGCGGTCGAACTATACCGAGGGATTTATATGTGGAGTTCTCAAGTACTCACATGCTATACTCTTTAAGAATATGAATTTAGAGTAGTAAAAGTTGGTTTAAAGGCATTGAGACCAAAAGCAGAGACTTTCAGCTTTTCTTAAGTTGTCGTTTGTATCTAAGCAGATTATTTATTAAGTTTTTGAGACATATGTTTTTTTTTTGGAATTTATTCCGAAAGAGCTAGTTTATGTTAAATACTGGTATACTTGGTAATACAAATATTGGCAAAAGAAACAAATGGTTTAAACGATTTCTTAATATTCTTAAATTCTTTACTTTTCTCTTTTAAATACGTAATTATATGAAAGGCATGTAGAAATGTAGAAATTTTGAATTAATCAATGTAGCTGGGACTTCTCCTAAACGTACTGTAAGTTACATTCTTATCCTTTGTTTCTTGGTTCTGATTTATGACATAGCATAAAAAAAAGGGAGAAGGAAAGGAAAAAAAAAACCCTGAAAGCTTTGGGATTTTATATTGCGCCAAAAGCGGCG
Organism: Stegodyphus mimosarum; assembly: GCA_000611955.2. NCBI lineage: Eukaryota > Metazoa > Arthropoda > Arachnida > Araneae > Eresidae > Stegodyphus > Stegodyphus mimosarum. Next base: position 412,136 of record KK113532.1, read on the forward strand.
TTTTTAAAATTCTTTATGTGTTACCTTTATTTATTAAATATCATGTTCTTCGCAACAGGACAGCAACAATTCAAAGCAACAGCAATATCGTTAAATTATTTTAAAATGAGCATATTTTTAGAATTTCCGATGTACAGTCTCGCGAGGTAGAAATATTTTTTTTCCGTACAGTGCTGACATTCTTCGATTTGAAATCGTTGAGTTTGTTAATCAAAAATTCTTTTAATGTCTGACAAAATATGAAATAAATAATAAAACAACTTCCAAATTCCAAATTAGGACTTCCAGACGCTCATATTCGGTGGAGGATTACGTTATTCAAAATTTGATGGCTCTATATACACCGTTGTTTCAGAATGTGAGAAACATTCATGAAAATTCTTTATTATTTAGTTTCTTTAAATATAATACAGGACTGTAATATTTGGTGGCAACAGTTCGAAAAGTGAATCATACGCAAAATGCGAAAACGAAATTAGTAGCCTTCTGGGTTAACGCACTTTGGGCTAAAAGAAACACAACTAGAAGTTTTCAGATTTTATATTACTTTCAGATTATTTTTTTAACGTTTCGCGTGTTACCTTTATTTTTATTAACTATCACATTGTTTGCACTTAAACCGCATAAAATTCAATTCAACTGCAGAGAAGAGAATTTTAAAAACAGCACAGAATATTTAAAAAATACCATATCACACACTATTTAAAAACAGTATATCTTTAGAATTTTCGATACACACTCTCGGCACTGGAGGTAAAAATGTTTCTTTTATACAGTGTTGCCACTGCTTGCTTTGAAATCGTTGAGTTTGTTGATAAAAGAATTCGTTAAAGTTTTACAAAATTTGAAATAGATAATGAAGCAATTTCGAAATTCAAAATTTGGGCTTGTTCGGTTGGAGGACTACGTTATTTAAAATTTGATGGCTCTAGGTACCGCTGTTTTTTCAAAATATGAGAAACATTCATGCATTCATGCAGATTGTTCATTATTTAGTTTCTTTAAATGCAATACAAGGCGATAATATTTGGTGGCAATAGTTTGAAAAGTGAACCAACGCAGAAAGTGAAACGATAGTTCGCGCCGCGGTTCGAATCCCGGTGAAAGGGCTGGCTGGCTGGAAAGAAGGACAGTATTGGATTCATTTATTTGAATTACGACAACGGACACAAGGATTATCCTCTTAAATGGGTGGGGCACCTTCACGGAGACTACTAAGTGGATAAGACCGCAAAACACAGGTAATTCGACCGGGGTTCAAATTCTAACGAATGAGTCATATGCATAAGCATTTGAACGAGTTCACGTTGCACACGAGGGCATTCGTTGCATTCACGTTGCACCAAGGCCTTGCATTCGCGTTGCACACAAGGAAGTGAATGCAAGGCGTTGGTTGAAATTATAAGGAAGTTTCCTTTCTTCTCCTGCGTGCCTTGTTGATGTAAGTGGTAGTATCTCCAGCTGGCATCGGAAAAATCTGGAGTTCGAATTCTGGCAAAAGCATATTTGACTTTTCATATTTCTTTCTTCAAAAATAAATAGATCTACAAATTCTAAATAGATCTACAAAAGTGCTCGACTGAAATATGATGGATAATAATTCGTGACCACTTGGGGATGGCGAGCCGAGCTGCTTCTTCCCAAGTCGTTCTTTAAGTGAAAAAGAATGTATAGTGTATGCGATTTCCTACGCAGAATTACGGCAGCCGACTCTTCTACCATCATACCAGCTGGATGTCAAACAATGCCTTTTACCATTATATAGAGCTTGCGATTCTAATCAAAAATGTTTTTTGCTTACAATGTAAACCAGCATTTTAAGCCTATCTGGGATTTTTAATGCTCAGCTGACGTTCATTTTGTATATAAAATATGCTTCAAGAAAATGAATTCTTTGCTTTCGATTCAAACTCTTGCGTTCTTTTTTATCACTAGAATACCTTTCCCTTTTTCATTCTATAAAGTATTTCTCCCACCTTCCCAGCAAACTTTCGTGATGTAATGGTCAACACGCCCGGCGCGTATTCGAGAGGCTGGAGGTTAGAGTCCCGGCAAGGGCATTGCTAATTTTTCTTGACGCCTCCTTTAAAAAATCCTAATGACTCTACAGTGGCGCCCGAACTAAAAAAGGTGGTGGATAATGACCAGGATTTGGCGATTGGTTCTCTTAATCCCCAGTCGCCTTTTAAAAAGGGGAGTATATAATCCTTTTAGTCCCAGTGGGTAATATAAGTCCCACTATAGATGTTTAAAAAGCCTAAAGGGAATTACACGCATCAATGTAATACGTAATTGATGTCCCACTGGTCGTAAGCATCATTTCTAACATCCCCACTAAATTGTATATGGTAGACTATGCACTATCACTACAATGTGGTAGACCAACCAATGCACTATGGTAACATACCACTTCACTATGGTAAACCATTTTCCAGTTCCAAGTTGTTGAACGTAGTAGATCACTTACCCTTCGAAGGGCCCACTAGAAGAAGGTGTCACAGTTGCACGAAGAAAAAACAAGAAAAAAGAGCTAAAGTGGCTTTCCAGCTCATATATTGAGCTGCAGATGGAACTGAGCAGTTTCAATTATAAAAAAAAGGCACCCTGTATGGAAGAAAAAAGATTTCCGAAAAAAAAAAGAAATTCCATCATTTATGAATTAAACTGTACTGAAATTAAATTTGAGGCAAATTTTAAAAATATATTTCGCTTCTTTTTCAAGTCTCTTATCATTTAAAAAAATTGAATCTAGATTTTTTTAATAACGATGTAAGGTTTATCCTAAGTTTATTAACAGTTATTTTAAGTTACGTTTCTTTCCCATTTATTCTAATTTCAGCTTACAATTTCCTGCCAGAATGTAATTTCAGAAACGCAGTGAATGCGAATGAGTAAGAGTACTGTTTAAGTCGATGCCTCACTGACTTCTACAGAGAGAGAGTCTGAGTTTCTTGACTAGCGCGCGTTTGCCATTTGGCTACATTCTCTCTTAGCTACTACGCTCGCCCATATTTTAGGCCCTTGTTTGGCTTCGCCGATTAAATTAATATTTAGCGGTCAACTACTTAAATTTCTGATAGCTTCGGCTTACCTTTCAGATAGCTTTAGTTAGGCTCAGTTTAATTTAAATTCATAGTTATTTAAGTTCAAGCCCGAGTAGAGGCTTTGTGTATACTCCAAGTAGGAGTTAATTGTATTTATTCTGAAAAATAAAGGGTAGTTAATCCTTCTTAAGTCTTACGTGTTTTGTTTACACACTTAAGCGATTATTCGCTCGTTAGTGTTCGTGTGGTTCTAAGACAGAACTTTGGAATTAAATAAGAAAAACCCCACACTTTCATGTGTCAACCATTTAGTACTAATGGGAAACATATGTCCATCATTACTACCCAGTAGCACATATTTTTCCCAGGCCTCTGGAATCCCCCCTATTTTAAAATAAAATGTTTAAAATTATATTTTTTTGTGATAATTACCAAGAGTACATAAAAAGATCAAGTCAGTTTAAACAAACAAATAAATTGAGTCGGAAAGGGATAAGATATTTCTCCCGCCTTCTTAGCATGCCTTCGTGGTGTAATGGTTAGCACTCTCGGAGAGGTAGGTTCGAGGTTCGAGTCCCGGTGAGAGCACTGTTCATTTTTCACGTGCCTCAGAATCATAAATCCTAATTTCTCTACAACTCTTTTAATTAGCATTTTAAGGAATTTATAATCCCCTTCAACAAAAACTTCCTTTTAATAAGCGTAAAATAGCAAATTAGACCTACTTCACTATTTAAAAAATGGAACGCCTTCTTTGGTAAGAATTATTTAATCCAGATTCACATTGCCACTGGAATGACGCTTATTTTCTGGCAATATTCGTACATGGACGTTGCGTACTGCATGGCTTTTGATGTCCTCAATGCTCTAGCGCTGTCTTTGGAAGCAACATTATTACATGGAAGACAATACGAAATTGTATTTCACCTTGTAATTCTTTTATAACAGCGTAGAACTAAGAAAAACTGACTAAAATAAAATTATGCCCTAGAAGAGTATTCTTTAAACAAAAAACAGGTTACTTCCTGTTCAATGGTTCATAATTTTTTACATTTAGTGGTGTATCTGTGTATTAAACAATGCACTGTATAGATATTCCAGATATGCTCAGTAATGCTAAGATCTAATGACTGATTTATAGCCATATCTCAGATGGCTGTTCTTCTAAACGCAATTTGGCGTCCCGAGATATATGTGGTTATGTATTCTCCTATTAGAAGAGTCCAAACCTATCCTAACGATCGCAGGACATGAAAAGATGCAACTCATCAGAAATGATGAAGACGTAGTGTTAACCTATCGGAGACGTTTGTAGATGTACTGTAAGTCCCAGTGAATGTCACCTAATAAATCCTAAGACACGATGGAAGTAATAAAACTAACCTCAAAGTATCTTCTTGGTATAGAGATTTGCGAATTCGTGAGATTTCCTTCATGCAAAAGTTTTTTAATTTGCTCTACACGGCATCTAGAAACACAAAATTTCAAATAACGTAGTCCTCCACTCGAATATGGGCAGTTGGACGCCCGAACTTTGAATTTCAAATTTGTTTTATTATCTATTTCATATTTTCTAAAACTTGAAATAATTTTTGATAAACAAACTCAAAGATTTCAAAGCGAGCAATTGCAACGCTATGCGAAAAAAAACTTTTTTATCTCCAGCGCGCGAGACTGTGTATCGGAAATTCTAAAGGTATGCTCTTTTTAAATTAATTTGGGATATTGCTATTGAATTTAATCTTATAATTTAAGTAGATCATGGCATTTAATAAATACAGGTAACACACAAAAAGTTAAAGAAAGCGGCCTTTGGGCGTAATATAAAATCTAAAATCTTTGAGATTAAAAATTTTTTTTATTTTTTTTATTTTTGCATTTCTGTGTAAAGAAATTCTAAAGCAGTATTCAAAGTTGCGTTGTAGAATTACTACATAAGTTTGTTAATAGGCAATGAAATGAGAAAAAGCGGCGAAAACTCCAAATTCATTGAAACATAGAAGTTCTAAAATTTCACTTAATGCAGATAATTGTGCATAGTCGAAACAATTGTAGCGAATTATTAATAATATTATTTTCTGCATGGCAACAATATCGTTAGTCTTAGTAATATCTCAGTGTTTTTAAGCTTTTGATACATTTTTTAGCTAGAAGTTACCAAGTTTCGGTACATTATTTTGTTTCTTACACATAGTGTAAGATACCGAACTACTAACTATTTTAGTGTAATTGTTAGTACATTTTATTGACTATCTAAAATCTTTTAATTAAACAATAAAAGTTTAGATATATTATGCAAATATGACTAAGAATTAATAAGGAATTTTAAAGTTATGGCTGTTATTTTACTTAAAACTTCAGCTAATAGAAACACTCCTTATGCCTATAATAAAGCTACGAGTTTTGTATTTAGTTAGATATTTTTAATATAATTATAATTAAAATTGTTTCATTTCCTCGTGCAATGCAACGCATGACACATTTTAAGAGAAAGCTACGCCGGAAAGGTAAAAATACAAGAGCACGTGCATTTAGCATTGAGTAAAAGTTTATCTCCGTAATTGATATTTAATTTGAATAAATGTAATTGTTAACTGTAATCGTAATTCTTATCTTTTGCTTTCCAGAAACCTCGAGAAAATAGAAATTACCAGAACCTTTTCGTGACCTTTAAAAAGCCAGAGAGAAACATCTCAGTTCATTTGTTTACTTAGTTGTTATTGTTGATTATAGCGAATTCGCCGTGAGCTCGGTTTACCTTTCTCTGCGCTTTGGATTACGTTCTATTTAACGTTTTAGTAATTTAAAATGTAACTGCTGTGTGATATTGTACGAATATCTTTGAGAAAAAATTCAGCATTTTGTTTTATTTCTTGTGATAAGAATAAAGGTTTTAAACTTGTGGGGAACTACCATTTTATTTAACAGTTAAATGTGGGGTACCACTTACTCCAATAAGCGAGTAATCTCCTGAGTGTGTGAACAGAGACGTAAGACTCAAGTAGGGTTAATTTCACTTCATTTCTCAAAATAAGAACTAAGTCGGCTCCTATCTCAAAGCGTACAGCAAAGCCTCCACTTGGGTTTGAGTTCAATTAATAAGACTTATGCTAACTAAAATGATGCTTAACTAAAAAGATATAGCCAAAGCTATCAGGATTCTAAGTTAGTTGCCCCCTAAATCTCAATGAAGTAGGCGAAGCTATAGAGAGCCTAAAGTACGGCCGAGCGTAGCTTAGAAAGAGACGTAGCCTAAAGGCACACTCGCGCTAGTCGGAAAATCTGACTCTCTAACAAAGTCAGTGAAACTTCGACTTAAATACTACTCTTACTCATTTGCATTAAACACGTTTCTGAAAATACATTCCATACATTTATGAAAGTTGATTCATGAATCATGACGCCGAATATAATCGATATAATCAGTTCTCCGAGCTTTGTCGTTTTAGTTCAGGTGGAAGGTGTCGACTAATTACAGATGGTGAGGAAAGTAGCGCAGATTCTAAAGGCATTTCAAATTCATATCTCACTCTTTCATTGACCTCCTTTTACAGTTATTTTACCCCCTTCCCCACCACCTCTCGGGCAGCTGCTCCCTGGTGACTCCCGTCGCTCTCATCGATCTGCGCCCGCTACCAACATTACCAACATAAACCGGCAAAAATAATCTTTTCATCGATTTGGTCTGGCGCCGGCAAAGAGAAAGTGCAAACCAAATAAACAACAGGAGGCCATGTTTTATTTCTGTGGCTCATCTTCTTTACTTTAATCGCTATCATTTGCTTCTTGTTTGTTTGCTTGTTTATTGATTGTTGTTGTTGCTTTATTTTAATAGTGTAAGCCGTCTGCGCTGTCTAGGAAAGAAAGAAAATGAGAAAAAAAATTAAAGAATCTGGTGGCGGAAAAGAACTTACTGGTGATTTAAAGTTCTTAATGAATGAAACCGGAATGTGAGATCGTTTGGACTTCAGCTTTGCGATTAGCTGCCAATTTTTACGTTTAGCTTTTCTTCGAATTATTTACGTTAGACAATTTGTTCTTTGGTGGAGTTTTATTCTATTGCTTTGAAGTGCCATTTTTTTGTTCGTTGAACATGGTTTGTTAAATTCCCCTTTAATTAATTAAAAGCATTTTTTTACCATAGTCGTTTTTTGAGATTCCAGAATATGTTTTCAACATTTTCGTGCAAAGAACTCTGGAGTTTTGTTATCAAAGGTGAAAGTTAAAGATTTTTGTTTATGAAACAGACATTATTTTTAAAAACGATTTACGATACTATTAAGATGTAAAATTTTTTTTACATATTTGAAGTCCACTGACAATTAACCGGTGGAGAATTAACCGAATCCATATATACTATAAAGAAGAATGGCTGTGTGTTTGTTCGCGATTAACTCAGTCACTACTGTAGCTATCGTCACCAAACTTTCTACCATTCTTTTCTGGGTTCTGGAAAATGTACTCCGGAAAATAAATTCACCCCCCCAAAAAAAGCTAAAATCAGAAATATTAACTAAAAGCTCTGAAAACGCTAATTTTCGCTCTCAAGTCTGGCATGCTGGAGATAAAAGTCTGCTTCATTTGGAAAACTTCTGCCACTGCTCGCTTTCAAATCGTAGTGTTTCTTAATAAAAAATTTCTAATGAAATAAAAATAGCATTTTCAAACATTAAATACATTATTCCCGATTCCAAAAATTTGTGGGAAGCCATTTCGACTGTTCCCATCTTCATACGACTTTAATCAGTCGAGATATTAATTAAAAATTCTGAAAACGCTAATTTTCGTGTTAATTTTTTCCAGTGGCAACAGTCTCGGTAGTTGGTGATAAAAATGCTTTGCTTCGAAAAGTGTTGCTTCCGCTCGCTTTCAAATCGTAGCTTCAAATCTTTCAATCGTAGAGTCTGTTAATAAAAAATTTGTAAGTTTGTAATATATATCTCTAAAGAAGAATGTGTGTTAGTCTAAACTGCGTCATTCAAATTAATGCTCAAGTCTAAAGTGCGTCATTCAAATTAATCATGCGATCTTACGTAACGGTTAATGCAGATGCCTTTTGCCCAGTCAAATAACTGTAAACCAAAACTCAGAGCTGAAACTGTTGGGCTTCCTCCCTGCCTCCCCTTGAAAGTACTGCAAAACTCTTCCCTTTTCGCTCACGCTTACATTCTGTTAAGACCCTTTCTCCCAGTCATCTGTGTACTGCTATGATGGCTTCTATCGCTATAGTATCAAAATTGTAAAATGTTCTGGAAATAGGCAAGATTGGAGGGCCATGTGAATTGTGGCCATAAAATGTGAATTTAAATAAATATGGAATTTAACCGGCTCAACTGCTTCTTTTTCAAAATGGATGGACCTCTAAGCATAAAGTTCTTCGCAATCAACATTACTACGCATCTACATCTCAGTGTTCTTACATCAGTCTCTCCAAAATTGTGCTTTACAGTATCATTATAATTTAGTCGATCAGGATTGGATCACGTGCTACTAACCTCAATGGAACATTTATTTCCTCAGTTGGATTTCTGTAAAATAGCGTCTGCAAGTTCAGTATTCTAAAAGTTAGATATCCTCGACTATTCAAATATGATGTGCTAGCATTACATATATATATATACTATTACGTGAAAATCGGCGTAATACGTGAAAAATCAATGGCTGAGCAAGTGGAAAAGAACTCGACAACAATTGTAATAAAACGTGAAATACACCACCAAGATAGAGTAAAATATTCTGTAATATACATATAGAATTTAGAGTAAAATATTCTGTAATATACATATAGAATTTAGAGTAAAATATTCTGTAATATACATATAGAATTTAGAGTAAAATATTCTGTAATATACATATAGAATTTAGAGTAAAATATTCTGTAATATACATATAGAATTGGCCGGTTAGCCTATCCTATTTTTAATTTGTTTAGTTTTAGAAAGATGTTTGATTCTCATTATGGTAGATTCTGGGGATCATCAAATGTTTTGTGACAGAACATGTTAAATTTGTTGCCTATGTATTAGTATGCTAAATTTCGCGAACGCATGGAAAGTTTTGTTATTAATAAAGGCTTATTATTAAAATTATTATTCATATTATTTCCTCGCACCACTTCGCAGAGAGTGAGTTGATAAGATCACTTAGCACTTCAGCTGCAGGCTTACTTTTACAAAGAAGCTGCTTTCATATTGAATATCTGCCTTACTGCGAGGTATTTTGGTAGAAAGTGTATTAAAGCTGGAGTTGTAGATTCATTCGAATTTCGGCAGGATTTCAATCCTAAACACACAAGTTGCGAAACAAGATAATGGGTGCTTGATAACATGAAAAAACAAGAATTGAAACACACTCTCATTAAACCTGGATTTTATTGAAACATTTTGGTAGTTGTTAGATGTTTCTTATGACATAAAAGAAAATATGTAATATGAACCAATACCACACGCATAATTTTTTTTTTACATTTGAAATCTTCTCGTTTTTGATTTATCACTGCCATCGAGGAGATACCTTTTGGCTTTCATTATGTTATTTTAATTATTATTTTGTTGCTGTTTGTTAGAATTTATACCAAATTTCACAATTGGGTTGTTAAGTTTTGTAATATTTTTATGGCTTGATATATTTGGTTATGGCAAAGAACGCTAGGACTATCGGTCTAAAGAGAGGCATGTCTTTGTAGAAGAATTTCTAAGCAAACTGGTAATGTCCACATTATACATGGAAGAAACTACAAAAACTCTCCTGCAGCCAGCCTGTTCGCCTGGAATCGAATCTAAATCGAATTACTAGCGTTCAGCGACTTTACTATTCGGCTACTAGTAGCTGTAGTATGAGGGCAGGTTGGTTAAATGCAAGAGTTTTCGAAGCATGCTGGGACTTAGCTGTGTGTTTATATACTATAGTAATATATATTAAGCTCACTATTTTCTACTTTGTGCTATCTACTATTCTGTTAGTATTTACCTTCCTTTGCATTTTGCAGTAATTAGCGTTTCCCCTTTTCCAATACCATGCATACTTCGCGTGAGCTATCAGATGAGAGCTGAGTGGTTGACATCGAGTATGAATTACTGCTAACTGGCGAATGTATAACTGAGAAGTACTGGCAATATCTTTCCAGATTTCTATTTCTATTTGCAGAACCGTATGCTTTTATGGCTGACTCGTGATTTTGAACAACGGGTGATGTACACTGCGGAAGAAAAAAAGAAGGGGGGGGAACAGTTTTATATCTCCCATTCTACTAGGCCGATTGACGAAATTCAAACTGCGTTTTTCATGTCTCGAAAGCGGACTTAGAATATACATTAGATTTACATATAATATTAATCTAACGTAGGTATTTTGAAAGAAAGTCGGACTTTTTCTGAAATAACATACCAATGGTTTTCCATATTTGGATTATACGACTCAGATTATGCCTATATGGGTAATTGGCATGATCTAATTCAATTACGCCAAATTACCTATATCAAAAATTACAAAATAAATTTGGCATATAGGTAATTTGATTAATTCAAGTTACCTATATGCCAAATTTTTTTATAATTTTTGGAGAGAAATTGAAAAAATTATCTTGGCGTATTTTTTTCAGTTTTCTCCAAGAATACTTCACTTAGCGAACTTCTTAATTTATAGCAGCCCATTTTCCTTTCTTTTTTTTGTATTGTACACGAGACGAAAAAAAGTCATCGATCTTACGTTCAAATAATTTAACAAAGTGCGTAAACCTTATTTGGCGTTATTATCGCTTATAACGAATATGCCAAATTTCAAAACGCACCAATATGTAAATTCACTTATATCTTAGGAAATTCTAAACAAATTCTAAACAATTCTTAATTTTTTGCAGGTATGCTTAGAAATGCATGTACTTTAAGATGATGGTAAAATTTTTATAGGTTATAATTTTATTAGGTGTAAGTGTTTTCGAAAAATACGTGAATTTACATTTTGACGAGTTTTGAAACTTGGTGTATTTATTATAAGTGATCATAACAAAAACGTGGTTTACGCATTGTATTAAAATAATTTGAAACTAAGAAGTCATCGCTTGTGGGCAATGAAAAAAAGGAAAGGAAAATAGTTTGCTATAAATTTAAGAAGTTCGACAAGGGAATTATTATTGGCGCGAACTGAAAAAAAATCGCCAAGATAAATTTTTAAATTTCTCCATAAATTCCTCACCAAAAATTACAAAATTTAATATCTAGGCATAATATGAGTAGTAGAATCGAAATATGGAAAAAAATGATATGCTATTGCGTTACTTCAGAAAATGTCCGATTTTGTATCAAAATACCTATGTTAGGACAATGCTATATATAAATCTAATATATATCTTTATTCACGCTTTCGAGACATGAAAAACGCAATGGCGTTCTCTAAAATAGTTCGGTTACAATCAAATAATTCTGTTACATTTCATATTTTTCCAAAAGACAATTTACGTTTGGCGAAAAAAATGGATACAAGTGCCGAAGATGGGATTCTATTAATTAACGCAAGACTTCACTGCGAACATTTTCTATGCAGTGTTTGTGAAGAAGTCGTGAAAAGTCGCTTACTTGAATTGCGGCAGAAGAACGTGTTAAAATCTAATACTGGTGCCGAGAAAAGAAGAGTAATGCAGAATGCTTTTGAAAGAGTACACGAATTAAGCTTGAAGAAAATTCATTTTGTGGCAGATTACGAAAAAGGTGTAGGAATAATAAATTAGACATGAATGATTTTAAACTGGAACTCATAAGTGACGATGTAAATATTGCCGAGTGCCCTAATGGTAAATATGAAAAAGAATGCATTGATAATTTGTAAAAAACAAAGCTAAGCCAGCATTTTAGGTAATTAAGTTATCGTAATATAAAACATCAAAGTAATTTCGTATAAAAAAAGATCTTCCTCCTTTGCTCCTGTTTTGAAAGATTAAGTAACCTCTTTAGATTCTGTGAGCAAAGTTGTTTTGTCAAACTTAAGACAACGATATTGTATTTATTTAAATGTAATTCATGTGTACAGATATAAGTCAAAGAAGTATTTTAAAAGTTTCTATTATTATATCAAATCGGAACAGAAACATGTCCACGTAAAATTTATAATTAGGTCAAAAAAGCAATCTTAAATCAGATTGAATTGTCAATAAAACTATCGTTTTCAAGGGCTGTTAAACATAACTTTCTCTTCTTTAGTTGAAAAAAAATTGCTATGTATACGTATATTCAAAATTACGCCAAACTAAGGTTTTTATTTTATTTTGTTTTATTTATTTTTTTGCCTAACTTTAAAAAACTACTATTATAATTATCTTAGAAACGGTAATAGAAATCTCCCGCCCAGTATACAGATGAAGAAAAGCTAATAGATGCCATAGTTTTTACCTTCATGGTTTATTAATAAATGCATAGGCAAAAAATCTACAGTTTTTAAGAAAACGAAATTATAGCGTACTTCATATATTATTTTAAACTTAATAAATAAGTGTTATTAACGTTTTAAAGGTTATAAATGTATACAGTAATAATATCTTCTGTTTTAAATTACAGCTATGTTTTCACGCACAGTTTTTTTAATGTTGTTTTTTCAAAATTAAAACATTAATTTCTTTGCTCGAATCCTGACGAACGGGCTGGCTACATAATCATTTTCTCATTTTTCTCCATGTGTAACGTGTATAAGAGCTAGTTTCCCTTAGAAAGTCATCAACGCAGGCATGCCTCCACTTAGCTACATAACCTTCAAGTGCTTTGCCATAAACAAACAAATGAACCAGTAGCCTTAAACCCCAGAGTGAGTTAAATACTTCCTGTCGAGTAATTCTTTAATAGCGTACAATCTCCATTTATAGCAAACATAGAAGCAAGTTTTATACCGACAAAAACATTTGCTTCCGAATTGTTTTCCAGAACAAAAAGCCATTAACGACACTTCCATTACTGACTGAAGTTATAGATTAAAACATTTCACGATCTTGTCAAATAAACGTTCGCCAAGAGGAAACGGTTAGTATAAATATTGTTTCTGTTCTAAAAGTGGAAGTGTATAGAGAGGACGAAGAAACACTGAAAAGAAACCTTATCTGCTAGAAATAAAAGTAAAAGTACAAAAAACTCAGCCACCTACTTTGAATTCTTTTTTTCGCGCAAACCAATTGAAGGAGGATATCACTTTCAAATATTCGACCGGCGTCATAAATCTATTCGCTAATGGTTTCATGTTCTTTACATGAACTTTCAACGAGTAAAAATGTAAACTAAATTCAGCAAAGCATCTGCTTTTAAACAATAGCTTATAAACGAAACATTTTTAACTTTAGTTTCCTCACACATAAAAATTACATAAAGATAAGACTGCTTCTCCAAATTTCGTTGTGTTTACTAAAACTCAAATTAGTGATCGTTTAAGGGCATACTTACTAGATATTTCTAAGAGTCTTAAATTATATAAACATGGAAGAGAATAAAGTATCCCTTAATAAAGCAATTATTAATATAAATTTAATAATTAGGAGGCTAAGAGGTTATATGAAGAGAGCAAATTTCCCTTAAACTAATTATATGTATAATTAAGTGCCTTCTTGTGGTTTAGTCGTAATGAATGGATTTACTTTAGGCCTTTAATTAAGTGCTAGTTCGTAATGGCAATTTTTTATTACTGAAAAAGTCATTACTTGATTGCTTTCAGAATAAGAGCCGATTTTATTGCAGTTTCAGTAATTAATAACAATGGTAAGCATTCTTCTACGTCTTGATGTTGGTTAAATTGTACTTAAATGTTATTTTATTATTTAGTCCTTAAAATAGTTTTACAGTTTAATTCTTATCGAACGAATTGCTTGCAAAGAGTTTTGACGGTTTTTCTCGTGAGCAATAAGATTAAAAGCTAGTTTCCCTTAGAAAGTCTTCCACGAAAGAATTAAGTATAAAGTCCTCACATCCTTTGTTATAATCTAACAAATAAACAGTTTTCCTTCGGTGATGTGACTAAAAGTTGTTAGCACTCTGAAAGCTGGGGTTCGGCAGTTGAGTATAAGCATGGATGTTTATTATATATCTTATCTTGACTTTGCGGATATTATACTTCGTACACTTGTAGAGTTATTAGGTATTTTATTTAACAGTGGCCAGTTCGAGCACCGGACTTGAATCCTATCGAGCACGTTTGGGATGCTGTAGGGAGACGTCTAGCTACTCTCAATCCGCCCCCTCAGACCCTTGCCGCGCTTGCAACTGTTTTGCAAGAGCAATGGCTCTCGTTTCCTATGGAACTGATAGACCGCATAACCGTTCCGCGGTCTATCAGTTCCAGAAACCATCACACATCGCTGTGTGTGCTGCATTGCTTCTAGAGGCGATCATATTCCATATTGAAGGTAATTCCTATAGCAAACTGACATCTTCGATTTGTTTATTTTATACATGTGCTAATTTCTATACTACCGTAATTGTCTGGTAATTCTTATTCTGATATTTAATACCTTACTATGTGTTGTATGTTGTGGGTAAGTGTCATTAAATTCTACATGTAACTTTTTCAGTAATAGTGATTTTGTGATTTTTCCTTAATTTATGATAACTAATGTATTTCAGAGAAAATGTCATTCTTCCAAAATTTTCTTATTGTATTTTTTATTTATTGTTTTATTTTAATTACGATAGGCTGAAATGAAATACCATATTCACATGCTTATATTCCTGTTCGCGCAATTTTACCCTTGCTCAAAGGGTTCAGAAAGCGAGCTCCCCTATATTTTAAAATGGATTTCTTCACATAGTGGTAGTTTTTGCCTTATTAATGGATTTGCTTGTGGATTTTGGGAGCATGAGCTCTGATTGACGGAGCGATAGTAGTGAGAGCTTCAATAGAACAGGTTTATAGTATAAGGTATTTCTCCCGCCTTCTTAGCAGGCCTTCGTGGTGAAACCATCACACATCGCTGTGTGATGGCCGGCACACTCTGCGCGTATTCGAGAGGTCCGAGTTTCGAGTGCCGACGAGGGCATTACACATTTTTCAGATCTCCTGCTTCGAAATAACATAATGTCTCTACACTGGCGCCCGAACTAAAAAGGTGGGGAATGATGATTCCCCACCACCAAGGATTTGGCGATTGGATCCCCTAATTCCCAGTCGCACTTTAAAAGGGAGAGTGTCTAAGGTATTTCTCCCGCCTTCTTAGCATGCCTTCGTGGTGTAGTGGTCAGCACGCTCGGCGTGTATTCGAGAGGTCCGTGGTTCGTGTCTTAGCGATGGCTTTGCTCATTTTTCATGACTCCTGCTTTGAAATAACCTAATGACTCTATAGTGGTGCCTGAACTAAAAAATAATGGATGATCATTGTTCACCACCAGAATTTGTCGACTGGGTCCTCTAATTCCCAGCCGTCCTTTAAAAGGGGAGAGCCGTCCTTTAAAAGGGGAGAGGACCTTTCTCCCTTGTTCCAGCATGCCTTCGTGGTGTAATGGCCAGCACAGTCGGCACGTATTCGAGAGGTCCAACGTTCGTGTCCCGGCGAGCGCATTGGTCATTTTTCACATCTTCTGCTTCAAAAATAACCTAATGTCCCTTCAGTGGCGCCCGAGCTAAAAAGGAGGTGGATGATGATTCCCCATCACCAAGGATTTGGCGATTGGATACCCTAATCTTCAGTCGCCTTTTAAAAGGGAAAGTATATAAGGCATTTCTCCCGTCTTCTTAGCATGCCTTCGTGGTGTAGTGGTCAGCACGTTCGGCGCGTATTCGAGAGAACCGTGGTTTGAGTCCCGGCGAGGTCATTGCTCATTTTTCACATCTCCTGCTTCTAGAATAGCACTGAAAGCTCCTATAGAACGGGGTTGCCGAATGCTGTGGATTGTTCTGAAGGTCATTAAATTGGGAAGACAGAGTGAACGATGACGAAGACAATGACAAAGATCATCATGCCGAGGACCTGCAATCTGTATCAAACGGTACTTAAGAAACACTAAATGATTTGAGGCTCATGGGGTAGCAGTAGCCAACAATAATAGAGAGGCAAGATTCAAGATAGAGGGAAGTAGAAATGAAAAAATCTTATTTGATATTGCATTGTTAATAATAGCTATGTATTCTTATTAAATCTAGGTTTACTTTAAGTAAATAATATTTGATAGTTATCGGTAGTTTATCCAATAAACACTTTTCATTTGCCGTATTCTTACTCTAGCCGCGTCCTTCGGAAATTAAACTATTCGTATAGTCCCCCTCTCTCAATTTTCATACCATAAAATTAGTGAAAAAAGGGGGGGAGATTAAGCGAATAAATACGATATTCTGCTTAGTAAGCTAAATTCTAAGTAATGAAATAACGAGCCGAAAGGTTTCGTATACTAGTAGAAGAATAGAACATAATACATTGAAAAGCATAAAAGAATTCCAGGTGTAGCAGAATTGCAAATATGGCTATTAAATTCTTCCCACAAAAGGCGATTGTACTTGCTACTAAAATATTCAGTGCGTGCCGGAGAACACGCTAGTCCCTGTAGTTGGGAAAATGCATTATGATCGTTTACTTCCGCCTCAATGGAAAAAAAAATCCAGCGCCTGGCGTAATTTACAGGCTTGCTAGTGGTTTTCTAGAGCGGACCATCACTTTGACAAATTAATCTGGCTTCAGCTAAATAAATTGATAAAATGAACGAATTTTTTCAAATACAACTAGCTTGGTTTCCATGGACACTAAATTATTCATTATAATAAACAGACCATTTAAACCAGTATGCCAAGTTTTCAGCAAATGCTTTTGCGAGTCCAAAACCTTTTCGTTGCATCAATCACTGTAACAAATCATAACTAATATTTTTTCAAACTGCGTATGTTAAAAGAGTTTTAGAGTAATAATTGTATACACACGTACTCTGGTTTACAATCGTATGCACAAGTAAGAGAATCATACAAGTAAGAGAGCACAAGTAAGAGAGGACATTATCCTGAATTTCTGAACAACTAATGGACAGAGTTTAATGGAATTTCGTACAAATATACACTTATAACACAGAAAAAGATATTCCATTCAAATGCCATTTTATGCACTCATAATTATTAGTAAAGTTCATAGCGCAGGGATGTCCAAAATCGAGGTTAGCACGTAGAATTAAATATGAATCTAATATGGGGATGGCCTTTTCTTACATTAATAGGAAGCCAGTATCAATTGCGATCTTGAAAAGTCGAACACAGGACTGTCTTGTCTGTAGCTTACAGCAGTCCGGAAGGCATATTTCGTAAGAGCACAGCTGTATCGCCACCGAGGAAGTGGCTTCTAGAATGGACCAATGAGCATGACCTTTGCCGCGTACTAAGCAAGGTGGTTGAAAATGTTTTGCCACGGAATTTTCTGTTCAAAATAATTAAAGCACCGTGGATTTCTTGTGAAAATTTTCAATGCAAAGTTAGAGATCAAATATAAGGATAATTATGTCTGTAAATGGTAGACGAGTTAGCATGTTTGATTGCAGTCTCTATTAAAAAGATGTTCTATAATAATAGCCAATGCATAGTTTTATTCAAAGTGAACTTTGTATTCCTACATATTTAGTGTGTTAAATTTTCAATTAATTTGCCAGTCATTCTTAAATGTACTATGTGCACAAGAAAGTCTCTTTAAACAGAATGAACTTATCTTATTTCTAACGAATATATTTTGTTTATTGATATACAACTTTTAATGTTAAAACAGGTATAATCAGATCATTCATAATATATATTTTTAATGGTACACTTTCAAAATCAAAGGGATGCAAGCACAGAGATATGAAAATACAAGATTCATTGTAACACATCCAGTTATTCTCAGCTCTGAAAAAAAATATACACTTGAATTTTCTTAATCCACAGGTGTTAGTAAATGCATAATAATTCGAGGCCTGAATCGTTGAATTGTTGGCGATTAAATAATCTTATCAAATGAAAGTCAGACGAAATTTTCTACTAAACTGATAGCAACATTTATACGCCATATATTTATGATTGAAAAACAAATGGAAAATAAAATGTAGATAACAGCATGCGCTCATACGCACATTTCAAAGATTCAGCATCGCAAGAGCAACAGAAGCTTATTGGTCCATTTTTGAAATCCCTCCCTCAGTGACGATATTGATGTGCACTTGTGAATTATGCGTCCGGAAGCCTTTGTGAAGCACATGTAGGAGTGCACTGCATTCAACATAATACCCAACCAAACCATTACACCTCCACCACCGGTGATGATCCTTTTTCCTGAGGGACGGTATCGTTTTCTAGGCTCTTAATGAGAAGCAGTGTCCAGGCTGAATCGAATCCTGTGTAAAAAGCACAGTGCTACACTGAAGTCTGGTCCAAGGCGCATGTTGTGTGCACTATTCTAAACGTGCTCTCTTGTGCACTGCAGTGAGCGAACAGCGAGTGTTCTGGCATACAGCCTGTATCAGGAAGTCTTCGGGCAACTGGGTAGATCGTGAGACTTCGGTTGTAGTGGCAGCATACAGCTCACGTGAGACCTGTAGAGCTATAGCAATCCTGTGTCGCCGCGCTGGAAGTGCCATATATTCATTCGTCATTGTGTATGTTGGTCGAACTTGTGCAGGTCTTCCCGATATGGATGTAGAGTCCTGAAATTGTTTCCCTAAATTTCAGACTAACAGCGTTACATTGAGCTCTTTAGCCAGCTTGCCTTTAATCTACTGATAATTCCCCATCCTTCCGTCAGACATACGTTCGCAGTTACTCATTTAAACTGAATCCTTATAAAATTTACCAAACGCTTGCGAGAAACACGGCTAATGTCTTAAAGGAGTACGAGCACACAAATCGCCGAAAACCCCTCCCCCATGCGCTTATAAGTCCTCCAGAATCCTATCTCCACAGACACACACGTATACATATACGACTCTGAATATTTGCATAATTCTTCGGCAGCAAAATTGGCACTTTCGATTCAATACCTTTCGTAAAAACAGACATAAATTGCAAATTCTCTTAATTTCGCCCAAGAACTTGTAAAGGGGCAAAAACGTTTGCTTTTGCAAAATAGGAACATATATCTGATCGTTGCCCAGATCGATAGAGTTTTATTAAAAATCTGGCCATGTATTGCTTTTGTGTTTAATTTAAAATTTTACAATAATACATTTCTCTTCGATTTCGTTAAAAGGTAGCTTGCTTTGGAGACATAGCCGAAGTTTTAGGATAAAACCTTTGCGAAGGGTTTAATAACAATAACTAACTATCCCGAAAGGTTCTTTGAAGCCATTCTACTCGTCCATAGAGTAAAAAACTTTCAAAGATTTATATCTAATAAAGGTAAATACCATAACTGCTTTCCTACTCTATTACAGCACTTATACGACTTTTCGAGAGCAAAAAACGTAGCCGTTATAGGATATTCTGATTACACGCCATTTTTCTTCAATGCTATAAATCTGCATATTGCACTTGTTTCTAATGATTAAGAAAGAATCACAAAATTCCCTAAAACTCGTCTAAAAGGACTGCTGTATTCGTTAAATTTAGTCATGAATAATGCATAATATATTGTATGAAAATTAGTCTAAATTACATCAGCTTTTTAAATAAGTAGCATACAAGCAGTATTTGGGATTGGGTCATTGTTTTCATTTACTAAACATAAATAAAAGATTTGAAAATGTAAACCTCTAAGAAAGACCTGAAGACATCCCTTGTATAAGTGACCTAAAAAGGAATGTCTTAAGCCAATACAAAGCACACGAAAAACGTTCAAATAAGGCACGATAACTGCATTGTTCTTTACAGATTCAGGAATCATTTTTAAGTTTATCAACTTCCTCATTCAATTAAATTTTAGAACTGAAATATCTCCTGTTACCCCATATAAGGAATTAAAATCAGGAAAGGAGCTTTTCCTCTACTTGGACAACTATGATTTTCTCTAGCAGTAATAACTATTAATATTGCATCAGATTCATGTGAGCATATACGGCGTGCTTTTCAGAGCAGTTTACGCGACCAATAACTTATGTACCCCTTATCTTACACCACGAGTGACTATGGCTGAATTGAGCACACATAAGGAGAAATGAACTGAAGACCAATGGAAATCTTAATTTTTTGCGGAAACTGAAAAGAATCTGACAGGTTATGATCAAAATAATATTGTTACGAATTTTATGTAATGCAGCCTAGAAGACCAATTCAACGATCTATGTTACCAATCCTGACGATCATTTGGCGAATTTGAGTCCGGACCCTGTATAACGGTATCTGGTACAGTGATTGAATAATGGTAATTCATTCCTGTATCTAACTCGAACCGTATCCGGCCCTTATGTCTAACTTCACCCATGTATTCCTTCCAGTACTTTCGAGAAATGAAAGGTGCTGGAAATTTCTCTTCGCCCATGGGAAAACTATATAAGACGGGAGAGAGCTACATGTCTCAGTTTTCACTTCAGAGTTGACTTCGGAATATTGAGAGATCTCCGTGCGAGCTTCGCTCTTCGGATGACCTTTGCATAGCGTTATGTTTGACGTTATTAGTAGTTTGAAGTAGTAACTAATGATTGTGCTCTGTTCTACTGAGAAGAACTGCGCGAGTACTTTTGTGAAAATTTCCGGAATTGTAAAGTTTTTTTTTTGGGGAAAACACATTTTATCAAGTTATCATCACTTCTATATGTGTTCACTCTCTTGCGTAGTAGTAGAAAATGTAAACTTCACTAGTCAAAATCATAACAACAACATAAATGTGAAAAAGGGGCCGAAGTTCGGGAGAGACAACGTTCTGTGTAGGCGGAGTCACCGACAAAAGAATTGAGATCTAACGGATGGCAAGTTCCATAGCAATTCCTTTAATCATAGCTGTGGAAATGTACAACGTTCTTCAATTCATTTAAAAAACAATTTATTGCTTTCTTTGATATCGGATTACTGACTTGGAAACTTAATTTCAAATTGGAGAAGTCAAAAATTTCAACGTAATTTATTGAAATTTAAAACTTTTGTTTAAAAAAAAAAACACTTTTGTAGGTGACACCGGCTACACCGAATGTCGTTTCTCCCGAACTTTGTCCCCCTTTTTACATTTATGTTATTGCTATGATATCATTAATTTTTGGAAAGCTAAATTAAAGGTTATGTTCTTATTTAGACACTTAAATGAAAAAGCGTCTGAACAAATACGTGACCTTCAAATCTTTTTTTTTTCTTGTGTTTACGTTGCACTGGTTTCTTTTTACGAAAATGAAATAAAAAATTCTATGAACTTTTTATTCAATGAAAGCGTCTAAACAAATACCTGACCTTCAATTATTTTTCCTCGCGTTTAAGCTGCACTGGTTTCTTTTTATTAACAATATCTAAACTTCTAGTCTAGTCCCGTTCCTCCGCCTATTTATACTCCGCCGAAACACAACGCTTGCGCGATTTAACTGAGTACAACGCCATCTTTCGGTGACCGACTATAAATAATAATTATTAGATTGTCGACATTCCCCATGAATATTACTTGATTTACCTAGGTAATACTGTAGTTTTTTGAAGTTTTAGATTTTTAAAGGGACATGTATAATGTAAACAATAAGTTTAAACAGATATTATTAATTATTAAACAATGT
The DNA here is from genome assembly GCA_000611955.2 of Stegodyphus mimosarum. Lineage (NCBI taxonomy): Eukaryota > Metazoa > Arthropoda > Arachnida > Araneae > Eresidae > Stegodyphus > Stegodyphus mimosarum. Next base: position 433,773 of record KK113532.1, read on the forward strand.
AAGTGTTCAAATCTTATTTAAAATATAGATTCACGTTTCCTTTTTTATATTTTATATTGTTTTATATAAATCTAGCCTCTGTTTCTTTACTTAAATGAGTTATTGAACAGCAACGCTTTTATCGTTTGAATGCTGTTTACATTTTTTTCACAGTATCGCTGTAGTTAGTCCCCGAACCCACTACCAAAATGAAAAAATCTGATATATACACCACATGACTTCCTTGTACGGAATATTAAATTATACGCAATTTTCCTGCGTTTCATTTAAACATATTGAATTAACAGTTAACGAATTTTGAATTAAATCTACTTCGTCGATACCGCATAAACCACAATAGAATAAATGCACTCTTTAAAGTTCACTATATTTATTTACCATAGCAAAAACTTCGGCGCTAGGTTCACTTAACAGCGTTACATCTCATTCATTTTATAACTGAGAGCGCGTAAAAATTATAGCACCTGAAGAATTATCACAAGTTCTATTCAGATACTATAACAAACCTAAACCGATGTACAAAAGAAATTAAACAAATAAAAAAGAAACAGTTTTTCACAGACGATTCAGCGCCGCTTACCTAATGCGTATGCGCTACTAATTAATTAAGTTCTCACTTCGCGCTAAGGCAAAAATACATAAAAATTAAAAATATTTTATTAAAAACCGAAAGCTATAGAAAAACATAAAACATTAAGTACAGTTAAACAATTAAAAAAACAATTTTTACAATTAAAATTACAATTTGTACTCAAAAATGACTTAATAACTTAAATGATAATTTCAGAATGAATCAAGAATAATTTAATTCGGAATAATAAAAGAAGACGTTACTTTGTTGTTGCGAAGCTTAGTTTCTCTAGATTGGCAACAAATCCACTATTCTGCTAAGTTTCAAATGTAAACTATTATAGCCGCTGTCATAACCAACAATTAGGCTTAGCTGCACTTAAAAAACTTTTAAACTGTTGAGAATTCCACAATTATTGCATGCAGGTTAACTAAAGGCATAAAAACTTTAACCGGAAGATAAGAACAACATAATTCAATCATTTTTAAAGCAAAAAATGCACAATTTACAAACTTATAAGAATAAAGAAACAGAAATCACTGAGCCGAGTAACAGATATATATACATAATATCTATATACTTTTGGTGCGGTCGACTGGAACCAAAATGCGAGGTGTACATCTACATACATATTATAGCAGTCCTATATACACAATTTCAATGTTCTGCGGCTAATCGTTTTTGAGTTATGCGAGATACATACATACATACGTACGTACGCACAGTAAAAAGAGTCTTTTATTCTGTCCGTACATACGGATGTCACTCAAAAACATCGTTAAATTGCATTGGACAGCGATCAAAATGGATATTTTCGTTGAAATATGGTACCCAAAATTTTTCGCTATTACAATACTTCCTTTTTGCTTCGTACAAGGAAGTAAAAAGACCCAGTCTTGCACTCTACTTCTGCGCTATTATTCATCTATTGTAAACAGGTTTTTATTCCTCACTTTCGGCAAAGTAGATTAGCATCTGGGTAGCGCGGAAACCGGCGATCGGTGCAAAGCCATCTATTGGTGACGTTGTCAAACTCTAGTTATGAGTATTATTTGGTTTAATGTCGATAATAATGTAATTTTTGGAAGTTTTAAATTTTTTCCTTTGTATATGTCTAATGGTCTACCTCGATGCCAAATTTCAAGCTTCTAAGTTATTTAGAAGTGGTAGGGTTTTGATTAGTCAGTGACTGATACAAATTACACTTTTAAGACCTTAATAATTTCATAACTTTAATTAGCTCGAAATGGTTCGTGTAACATTCACATGGCCAGTGTCTTGCTACTTTCTTTTCCGTCTACGCAGAACTTGGTTGACATGTAGTTGTGTGTCTAAATATAGAGATGACACTCTATACCTTTATGAGTGTTTCTATGCTAGCGCAATAAAACATCTTTCATATTATAGCGATCGCCCGCTTCGAGATACTTTAGCAGAACAGCACGTTTAAAAATAAATCATTAAGCGCTTAGAATAATCAAATAAATTTCTAGATATAAGTAAGACTAAACATAAAATGATATATTCTAAGTAGAATGTTACTATTTTCAAAGTGCTATGCCCTATTAGCAGAATGTTTATATATGCCTTAAAGGATTAATGATCGTTATTTCTGTTGTTGCTGTTGTGACGTGTCTGACAATAACATCAGAACAAGCCCACGAAATTCCTCGTGGCAAGGAGTGTAAGACCGCGCCAAGTAATCATTTTGGCAAGAGCCTTGAGCATCATACAGGTTGAGAATACGACTTTTCTCAGTTCCGACCCCAATTTCGATGGAAAATACCCCGGTGGGACGTGTCTGAGTGTCTCCCACCGCTCTTTCTATACATTTACAACATCCATACCGTCATCGGGATTCGAACCACAGCCCTTCGGTACGGTAGTCAGCGTTGCTGAGCACTATCCTGGGTTGGGCGGTTCGTTATTCCTTATTGATCTAATTGACGCCATCGCAAATAGTATCAAATATTGCTTAAGTGTTTTTCCCACACGAATAAAGCCAGTTTCTCTCGAACGTCCACCACGAAAGCATTTTGTTTCCCATAGACAGATAGACCTTGCATATTTTGCCATTACTGACTCAGGAAAGAAAACTGAGGATGTTATCATATTCCTTACGAAAGCTGTAGAGACATTAGGTTTATTTTGATGCTGAGAGACGTGAAAAATGAGCAGTGGCCTCTCTGGGACTCGAAACTCTCGAATACGTGCCGAGTGCGCTGACCATTATACCACGAAGGCATGCTAAGAATGTGGGAGATATATCTTATAAAGTATTGTCTGCATTGCTTTATTATATACTAATTTCAAGTAGGCTTTTCTAAGACCTAACTTTTAGTTGAGAAATGCACCTCGTAATAAATTAATACGTTACCATTTTAAGATTCGTGACGTAATTAATTCATGCCCTTTCCAGATTTCAGAGAAATTGCCCATAATTTTTTTTTTAACCAGACCTTTTGTATAAGTTCGTTAATTAAAGTAAGCCAGTGTACTTCAAATAATCTAATCTATTCTTTGCATGTCGAAAAATAATGAAAAAAAATGCCGCTTTTAAATCAAGCTGAAAAATTGCAACCAATTAATTTTCTAAAACATGTCCATACGGAAACTTACGTCGCAAGATAATTCAGAGAACCTTCTCATGCCGACTTTTGCCGGTAGAAAGCGTATTTGAAAGTGATCAGTACTTCTGAGATACAAGTAAACATCTCTGCTGATTGTTATAATACTTTTCTCAAGGATAGCTTCTTCCTAATCTAACAGAGACCATTAGATATGCATTTAAGGCGACCACCAAAATATCAAACTCAAATATTATATTAGGTTGTTTTGTATTTTACATAAATTCAAGAAGCTTAACTTCCATTTTTTACTATAATAATAAAACTAATTCATGAGGTATTTCTCCAACCATCTTAGCATGCCTTCTTGGTGTAATGATCAGCACACTCGGCGCGTATTCTAGAGGTTCGAGTCCCGGCGAGGGCATCACTAAATTTTCAAGGTTCCTGCTTCAAAAAAAATCATAATGACTCTACAACTTTTGTGTTAATCAGTAAGTAATAATTTTTAATACTGTTTTTTAACTTTTGGCAATGGGTGCAGTCACGTACGTATTATTCAACTGCCATGATACTCTCTGAACCTTTCTTGTAGCACTCACTAATTTATTCTTAGACTGTCTGCATTATTAGGTATTTCATATTTGAGTAGTTAGTAACGTGTAACAGATCAACATTCAAATGGTTCCAAGGTAATTTAATTCTCTTCCTGATGACATTTCAAAAAGACAAGTTTATTTGGAAGTTTACAGTTAATAATTACTAAATGATTATTGTTAGATTAAGGAGTTCCAGTAATATTAGATAACGGTTGCAGTAGGATATTGATACGTTCTACGGGTTCGTGGATTTGGAGCAGTAGATGACAACACTTGATGAAGAATCAAAGCACAATTTATTCGCCAATATTTCACAGGACAGGTCCAAAGAAGCGTTTACAATCGTCGAAAAACTACAACAAACACGCTGAAACAATCAGCAACACAGCCTTCAGACTATCAGTCTCTAACGGCGAAGACAGCTTCACGACAAAACGCTAAATACAGCTCCCGACTCTGTCGACCGTTCTCAGAGCTCAACATGCTCAATATGCACTTTACTATTAAACTCAGGAGACAGTGCTACTCCGCATACAGGCAGGGTTTATATAGCTTTTGACCTGCCTTCGAGAACATTCTGGGCTAAACGGATAAGAATTATTTCTAGAATGCTCTCGCGCTGTCGATGGCATATCGCCAATTTTGTCATCAAATGTCGCCAAATGGGCGATTTTGCTCTAAATCTGGCAATTCTAAACCTGCTTTGCCGAGAAGCTATCTTTTTTACCTTTTATGCTAATTTGGGAGCATTCAATTTAAGAACACTATTATATATTATCAGTGATAGTGCTGGCAGTCTGTTGCAAAAGAAGTATGCAGAAAAAAATGGATATACGAGTAAATATTTCAAAACATCTGTGCAATGTAAGATAACTAAAGTCTGTAGACTAAATCAAAAATCTGTCGTGGACATCATGTGACTTCTTTGTACAGCCCATTATATTATGCACATTTATTACTGCATTTCATTTAAACCTACTTCCTCGAATTTCATTAGAAATATATTTCGCGTTCACTTAATTCTGTTCTCTCTTCACGGCAAGTCAAAAATACATATAAACTCAAAACATCTTCATTAAAAATTGCAAAATACAGTAAAACATAAAACACCAGATACAGTTAAAAACAGTTAAAAACAGTTTTACAACTAAAATTAGAGTTTGCAAAAACAAGCAATTTGACTAGCGATAAAAACACAGATTTTTCAGTACAGAAAACTGAAAAGTTTACTTTTGGTCGCACTCCGCAAAAAGACACTAAAGTTAGTGCGGAAAATGACTTAATTCTTTATTCTACTAAGCGTTTCAAATGTAAACAAATGGCGGCTTCATTAGGCTTAGTAGCACTTTTGAACAACTTTTAAATTGTTGATTGTTCGACAACTATTGTATGCAGGTTGACTAACGACAGAAAAACGTTACCGGGAACATAAGAACAACATAATTAAATAACTTTTAAAGCAAAAATGCACGATTTACAGACATATAAGAATAAAAAGAACTCATCTGACAAAGCCGGGTAACAAAGTGTATATATATA